>WBMW01004291.1:264696-281547 GCA_013396635.1 Penelope pileata | reverse complement strand
AAAACTAAAAAAAAAAAAAAAAACAAAAAAAAAGAAAATGCAAAACAGAATGACAAACCTTTGTCTTAGAGGAGTATTTCGTGAATTTCATTAAAATTATTGCTCAAGTTCAGCCTCCTGGGTGGGAAGGCTGCACTTTCCCTAGCAGAAGCTGCCTGGGGAGGGAAGGTGGCTGGGTTTCTGACGGTCAGTCTCTGCAGTTTGAAACTCGCTGCTACTCCTGTTCCATCAATTCCCACCCTCAATGTGTTCCTTGTTTTATTCCTGCCCACCACACCACTGACTTGGGGATGCTACCCCACCGCTCGGCCTTCCAGCTAAAAGAACAGGTAAGGCAGAGCTGCTGCCTGGTAACGGTGCACACAGAAGGTGCCCTCTGAGCTGCGGGGGTTGTACCTTCTTTCCTTCACTGTCCTTTCCCTAAACTAACACAGCATCTGCAGCGAGTAGTGCAGAGGGAGACAGCAGTCAGGCGCATCTTCATTAGCCTTGTTGTGGAAATGAGCTGTAGGGCGATGAGCTGTCGTGCATGTGGTGAAAAGATGGACAAAGTTATTGCTTCCAGCTTCTTCATCGCAGCCCAGAGTTACAGCACGGATTCACTGAGTGCAGCATTAGCTGGGACTGTAGGAAAAATAATTTGTCACTATTGGGGACAATAAATGCTCACCGTTTCCACTGGGTAAAGCAACACATCAGATTTCTGTCTTCAACTTTTGGCCCTTAAATTGAATAATATTCTGTGGCATGAGATCTCAGGTGGTCTTCATTTTGGTTGGCGCATCTGGTTTCTTAGCCCTTAAAGCATTACTTCTAAGGGTTCTCCTCTTTGTTATCACACAGCCATTTTTGGCCAAGTCTTCTGATACATTTTATGTTGCATTCTCTAGATAAGTTTAGGAAAGAAATCTAAGGAGACATAGTTCTGTGCTACATAGGCTTCAAGAACATCTGCAGATGAATAAAGGAACTTTAATCCCGTAATGTCAGGTTGTAATTCTGCATGGGATGAGGACAGTGTCTTTAAACTCCAGAGCTTGGCACAAGTTATTAAACACCAATACAGAATGTTGTGGTTTCGTTATTATGTGGTAGACTTTCACACTGCATGTTAATGTCCTTCCTCCCTTGCACCATCACTTACTTGTCATGACTGCACACCCCTGCCTTTTTTAGTATTAACTCACAGACTTGGTTGTTGTCAAACATTTGCAAAGTACGTTGTATGTAACATTTGTTTTTGCTCATGTAAAATGTCCTCTCTTCCCTGATCACCGCTGCACTTTCCCCTACAACTTCATAGAACTGGATTATGTGAAACCCTGATAATTACAACCTTGAAAATATTTTGATAAAAGCAATGTGCATCCAAATATAAACATTAAAGAGGGCTCTAAACTTGCCCACAGTTCAGGTGATTCCGGCTTTAAGAACATAACAAACAGAATAAGTATCTGCCCTAGAAAAGACATTCAAGAAGATAATTTTATTTTTCTATTGTCTTTTGAAAGCTCTTATTACCCTCCAACAATTACCAAGACTTCTGAGAACAGTAGGTCTGAAGTAACTTGGAACTGAGACACAAATGAAAGCTATATTTAATTGCAAAAAACCCAATATATTAAAAGTTTTTACAAAATAGAAAATGCATATGAGACTGTGATTTAAAATCTTCTCTCTCTTTCTGATGGTCTAGGGCCGAGCTTTCAAGATGCTAGAGCTTTCACAATTGGGACTTAATCGCCAGCTGAAAGCTGTTGTCCTCAGAACTTGGGCAGAGCACTCTTTGGGTTGCTTCAATTGTTCAGAAATTCTTCTGCAAGAAGAATTTTTCTTTTTTTTATGGCCATCATTTGTATTGCCCGTTTGCCATCCTTTTTGTAGATTCTGTGTGGTGAAATTTTGGCTACAGGAATTTGGGAGAAGCCCCCACTTCCTATAAACGGAGGTTTTCACTGAGCCCCTCCAGGCTGCATTAATTCTGATGGTCAGTGGCTTTCTCAATCCAGTTTTAAGGCTGTTGAAGTTTTGTGTGTGCATGTCTATGCAGGTGTGTGCCTGCCCATGGATTCTGTCTATCTCCGTGTTCCTGGTGTTAGTGATTGTGCTTTTAATGCTTTTTCCTGTTGCTCACAGCTGACACAGGCAGATATGAACCTCATGGAGCCACTGCTGCTTCAGTATCCTGACTGGAAGGGACACATGTTGTAAGTCTTCTCATTCCTGTAATGCTTCTCTGTTTGAGTACTTGTCTGAAAACAAAATGGATGAGTACAGTCCACTTCTGCTACACATTAGATAAAACTGTTCTAGGTCATTTAATCATCCTTTTCTTTTTGAAACAGTGAATTAGTCACCCAACTAAAAATTAAAAATCCAGTTAAAAATCATTTTATGTGAGAGAAGATGCTGATTTTCTACAGCAAACACAGTTTTAACAGCACTGTATACATTAACAAATCAGGTAACGCCAAAAAGTTCCTTGAAGCGTTGTTAACACTGGGGACTTTAATCCCTTGGTTCTCTTTAAAGATCTTCAGAAATGTGTGCACAGCTGTAGCCATTAGCTGGGACACCTTTGCCATGTGTGATGGTCATGTCTCTGGCACAGGCTGTCTGCATCAAACTTTACTGCGCCCTGGCTTTATTTTCCTGAGATGCAGACCTGGGGAAGCCCGGCCTCTTGGAGAATAAGCTGAATCAATATTTGCTTTTGTGTCTTTCTCAGTTTACGGGAGGAAGTGGCTCGATTTTTGACCTATTACTGCAAGGCCCCTGCACCTCTTAAGGCAGAAAATGTGGGTAACCCACTTTCCATTGGTGTCTATTCTAATGTATTGCCTTTTGTTGTCGAACAATTTCATCTTATTTTTTCTTAAGCAAATGATTTTGTAGGATGACAGCCTTTTATCATGTAAATGAGATTGAATCATAGCCATTTTAGTAGCTTTGATGCACACGTCGGTCAAAACACTTCAGTTCTGCTGCATGTTTGCCTTATTGTTTACTTTTATGTGCCAGCTCCTCATGCCATGGCTCTCAGTGAGGCTTTATGTTTTTATCTCTTTCTTCAGCTCTGGGACCCACTGGACTTGTATCCCTCAGCCTTGACAAAGACCACCCATTGTTTCTGTTGTGTTTCGTTTTGTACTGTTCTGCTGTTATACCTCAGGACAAAATCTGTCATTGAGCCAACAAGCAGTTTTACCTGGCAAGAGCAGATGTTTTCAGACCTTGTGACAGTGTTGAAGGAAGGTGTCAAGACCTGAGTCTTTGCAGGACATGCTGACTTGGGAGGGCTGCAGGCCGGGCTCGGTGCATGCATGAGTCCTGCTTTTGGTGGGTTGTGGAGGCAGCAGGAGCCAGTGCAGCTGCTGCTCCTCTGGCTGCAGCAACTCAGCAGAAGCCCCTGCTTTACATATGCTGAAGTTGTCACCGATTGCTGATCATTGCCTCTCCAAGGGAGTAGGTTCTACCTGATGCGTGCTCTGTGTGCATCAGCCTTCTAGAAACAGGAGTCAAACTTGCTCCTGTATGAGACAGCAGTTTCCACTATTGCACAAATTTGCAGGAGGTAGGAGCTGCTGTTACCACAAAGAGAAGATAGCGCATACTAGCTGATGAAAAGGATTTTGCCTCTCTAGAGGTTCAGAACTTTTCCTCCAAATTTTTCTAGCTTAAAACCTGCTCTTTCTAAGTACTATATTGCTTATTTACAGTCCAGAAAGGCACCTGGACAAAGTGTCATGAAGCAGAGTACAGGATTAATGTTGTTTCTGGTCAAAGTGGGATTTCAGCAGGAAAGTTCTAGGAACATCTGTGCTAGAGAATTAGGGAGAAAATGCATTTTGGTGGTTTTGTCAGAAATTGTTTTTGTGATGCTGTCTTTCTATGGACCAACTTATCATTAGCCTCTCTCTTTCTTCTCTAGGTGATTGTTCTGAATGGTTGTGGCTCTTTGTTTTCTGCGTTAGCTACAGTACTTTGTGATCCAGGGGGTAAGTGGATTGCTGGAACATGTTTTTAATGTTTTTGTTGTTGCTGAGAAATCATTAGTTACTCAATTTAAATATTGCTTCATGGAAGTGGAATAGTGGGGAATTAGCATCGGCCTACTGCAAGGTTGTTGTTCCCTGCAGCACTGTGAGATACATCACTCCACAGTCTGCAGATCTCTGGTGCTCACACTCTGTGTTTTGCCCTGTCTGTCTTCACTTTGCTGGGGATGCTCTGTTTCTGTTTGTTAGACTAAATGTGGGCTATGCTCGTGTTTACCTGGGATACTGAGGATGGATGTACAGTGTCTCAGTTCTTGCAGAAGATTGTAGAATTAATATAGAAAGAAAGTGGTGAAAAAGGCAGTAACATTAAAACATTTCCAGAGTGCCTAACTGTAAAAAAAGCTTTCATACTCAGCTGAAGTATGTTGAGGGAGAGAGAAGGACTGAGACCTGTTGCTAACAAGTTTTGTTGTCTTGGTTCCAGAGGCTGTTCTGATTGCTACTCCCTTTTACGGCAGTATCACCCAGAGCGTCTTCCTGTATGGCAACGTCAAGCTGGTGTACGCCTATTTAGACAGTAAGGTAAGAAGTGAGGAAAGGGAACACCGACCTCTGCTGTTAAAAAGCAGTTGGCTCAGGAAAGTGACAAGCATTGGGGACCTCAGAACAAGGCTAGGCAGCAGCCTGTGGTCCCATTTACAGTTGGTAAACTGGGCACATCATTTTCAAGACACTTCTTCAAGGCCAGAAGTCTGGATGCTGGTCATGTCCTTTTCTTGTATCCTACTCCCTATAAACAAGTATAATGGCTTCTGGGTGGGAAAAATGGCCATCTTGAGCCTCGGAGACAGGCGAATGTATTGTCCTACTGGAGATGGTCCCAGAGGTGTAAGAACACATGGAGATCTGGCATTGCTTTAGTTATTAAGGATAACTAGAGAATTCTATGCATGTGACCAGTCTATGATGAAAATATCTTTGATTTTATTTGTTTATTCTCTTTGTAGTATAAAAGGATAGAAGGGTGGGTGCTAGTCATTATTGGTGGATTTCTGTTTTGTTTTGTGGTATATTTCTCTGGGGAATGGCTCAAGGCAGACTGTTGAAATAATGTGGGCTTTTTTTTTTTTGATCTTTGTGGTGTCTTTCAGATTACTGGAACAAGCACTCGGCCTTTTCAGCTTACCGTGGAAAAACTGGAAAAGGCCTTGCAGGATGCCCGGGCAGAGGTGAGTATAGCTGAGCTTCACATGACCAGTTAAGTCTACGATATATTTGAGATGGCTGGTCCCAGAAGTTGCCTGAAGAGCAAAACACTTTCAAAACCTAGCACCTGGCTTTCTCGTGGTCCTTATAGACAGCCTGAGGTCAGGCTGCTTGCAAACCCTGCTTGCCCTTGTGGCAGAGTATTCAGCAGCACTTCCAGAAGAAATCCCACCATGTCTTGTGTACCTGGGCATGCGCTAAAACGTAGAGACTGCCCAGGGTTTCTCCATCAGGAAGGCCAGTGGGGTTACCATGAAACAGACTGCTCTACTCACTGGTGCAGATGCAAGAATTGCAGGAAGGAGTGAGGGGCAAATCTAGAAGGTGAATACGGATGTGTACTACCTGTCTGAATATTTAGTCTGTAGGTTTTGAGAATGTCCTAAACTCTGTGTGTTTAGCTGCATCTTTAGATTATTAGCATCTCTGATGTTGCTAGCCACTTGTGCTCTAAATGTGAACAATCTGCATCCACATAGCTCAAATTCCTATTTTTCTTGACCCATTTGTGGGCAGTCTTCAGTAGTCTGTTACTTCACAACGCTTATACAGCTCAGAGAGTTCTCTCCCATGTTGAGAATGTGAGAGCATCTTCCTTGTAAATTGGCAACAACTGTGGCATACTCCCCCTTTTCAAAATCATAGATTCATTCTTCAGCGTTTTACTCAGTTCACTTTGCAAGTGCTATCATCATAAAAATGTATTAATTTGTGGCTAAAAGTTTTCTCATACAAATCTAACCTTTGAGGTGAAATGTCATGGTGGAAGCTGAAAGGGAGTTTTGTATCATGCTCACTGCTCCAGTGGAGGGACTGAGGATTTATCGCATCGTGAATTCTCTCTTAATATTGTTTGTGTTCTGCAGGGTGTCACTGTAAGGGCTTTAATTCTTCTGAATCCCCAGAATCCCCTTGGGGACATCTACTCCTTGTCAGAACTACGGGATTACCTGGAATTTGCTAAAAGGTATGTCAGTTTGGAAGACTGCGGTATCCAGTCAGGTAGAGCTTTCAGAGGTGGCCTACTTGTTGTGCCTGAATTTATCTGTGACTGTCTTCTCAGTCAGACAAAAAGTCTGTTCTTCACACACAGCCGTGTGAACTTAAACTGAACTTAAGCTGAAGAGAGGAGGGTGCGCTGGTGGGGAGAAGGGAGTGTGGACCATCCAGTTGTCCAGAATGGCAAGGCAACTTGCACCAAGGAATATCGGCAGCTTTATTGACAGTCCTAGCAAACACCGTCATGCTGTGTTTCTTTAGTAGGAAACTGAATTCCTTTCCTTGCAGTTTCTTTGTATGTGCAGAGAAAGAAATATTTGAATATGGCTACCCATCTGCACCGCTAGTGCTCTCTGAAACTGGGTCAATTTTGAGTGGACAATTATACGTATAACATTCTTTAGAGGATTAGTACATACAGGAGTTAATTTTTGCAAGTGCTTTGTAAATGACTGAAATTTTATCTCATTGTATGGTTGCACTGGGTGACAATTAGCTGGATATATCTCCAGACAGTTCAATGTACACATATAGGCCTTCCGAGTTGTGGAAAAGTACTTCTGTGCTGCGGAACCTGGTGTCCCTCTTGGTTGTATAAAGCCACCTTCTGCAGGGTTCTGAATTTCTCTTTGCTTCTCAGCCAGAAGCAGCATTCTTTTGTAACTTCCATTCTGTCTTTTTGCAGACATGAATTGCATGTGATAGTAGATGAGATCTACATGCTGTCAGTTTTTGATGAATCAGCCACGTTTCACAGTGTCCTGGGCATGGACAGGTAAAATCAGCTCCTACTTCCCTGGCCATCTTCCAGTGACAGTTCAACATGGTGGCTTGCTGAGAACTTGTGACTGGAAGTTAAGTCATGAGCTAGCAAATTCTGAATCTGCCTTACATTGTTTTTTTTTTTCTTTTTTTCCTCATTATTTCTGAATGGCAAACGCATTTTTTCAAGTGCAAAGAAAATTCTAGCAACAAAAAAATGGGTTAATTTTCTGTTGTGATACACTTTTCAGTGTGTGTTTGTGTATTTGCTTGTGACAGTCCCAAAAAAATGGAAATTAATGTTTCATTCCTTGAGAGTGAGGCTTTTCTTACCTACATAAACTTTGTTACCTCTTTCCCATGTTTCTGTTGATGCCCATAAAGACCTTCTGTTGCTGGTTACTTTCTCTTTTTCATACAGTAGTCACAGATCACAGTGTTGTCACAGGTTTGAGAGTGGATTTTATTAGGTATTAATGCAATGAGACTTTTTTTTTGCAAATCTCACATTTAAAAAATATATTGTAATTATTTCTTCTTTCTAGTTTTCACCGGTGGTGCTATCCTTCTTTTTGTGCTCATTTGCAATGAAATAAAATTATATTTGGCTGTTAGTTCAGCGTTGCTGAATTTAGATGTACAACATTGCAAAGGAAAACTCTCCTTCTGCAAATAATTATGGTTTGAAAGAAAGAAAAAAAATACTTTAAGTTCTTAGAAAATACATTGACTTTTAGCATTAAATTTGCAAACTGTATGTACAGGAAATCTGTGCGTGAAATACAGTGCATGAAATACAGCGTGAGTATCTATATATCTGAAATACCTAAAAATTGTGTCTAAAATTAGTTCCTGGGAGTTCCTGTTTCTAAAGTGAGGTCGGATTTGGATTTTTCCTGCTTGACTGATGTTCTGTGCTGCGCTGTCTGTCACTGTGTAATGCTGCCTCTTTATTTTTGCACTGGTGATCCAAAGGCTTCAGCACCTATGACACTAACTGCCCATCTGCATCCTTCTACATACAGGTTGCCTGATCCACAGAGGACTCATGTGATGTGGGGAATCAGCAAGGTCAGTGCTCACTGCTGCCGTGCCGTGGCCTCCTCGCTGCTGTGGGCGGCTTGCTGTCCTCAGGTTCCTCAGGCGAGAAAGAACAAAGCAGTGATAGTAGGATCCCATCCTTGCTGTGCAACAAAGAGTCTCTCTGTGTCTTCTGCAGGATTTTGCTGTCTCTGGGATTCGCTTTGGTACTTTGTATACAGAGAACCAAGATGTTGCTAATGCAGTGGCTTCTTTGTGTTATTTCCATGGGGTCTGTGGACCAGTCCAGCACAAAGTTGCACAGCTACTTAGGGACAGAGGTGAGTCAGCAGCTAACGTAGGATCCTATGCTGTCCCATTATCTTGGTACTTCAGGGAATCCTGTTCCCTTACTTTCCTAAATGGTCTCATCTGTGCAGTCAGCAGCCTTCCATAATCCTGAAGCTGCCCACGTAAGCCGTGGCTGACAGTTCCACAACAGAGGAACTCTGCAGGGCTCCTTATCAGCAGAGATGGAGGAGCAGCTCTGACGAAGTGTGATAGCTGTGTGTGTAGAAGTAGCTAGTGTTGTACAGAGCCAGCTGAGCAGGGAATACAACCTTGTGGGAAGAGGGAAATGGAGCTGGAATTCCATCTTTGCCGCGATTGGAGTGCTAGCACCCCACAGCTGTAAGAGCCATGAGCGTAGGGAAGTGGTGAAGAATTGTAGAATCATTAAGGTTGTAAAGGATCTCTAAGATCATCTAGTCCAACCATCAGGCGTGAAACTGCTGAATAATTCTTACTCCCATTTCTGCTTTTTGAGGAAACAAAAAAGGAGTCCAAGGGTGAAATGTAAAAAGGCATTGTGAGTGTTTTAGAAACAATTTGTGATTTTTATTTTTAGTCACTTTGTGATTATTTTTTTTTTAAATTTTCTGGCTAGACTGGATCAACCAAGTGTACCTGAGGGCCAACCATGCCCGCCTAAAAGCTGCCCATACATATGTGACAGATGAGCTGAAGACACTCGGGGTTCCTTTCCTCAACCGCAATGCAGGCTTCTTTGTCTGGATCGATTTCCGAAAGGTTGGTAGTCTTAGGAAAGGACGCTGCTCCTGGGTTGAGGGCAGGCACGTGGTGCAGCTGTGTCCTGAGGAAAGTTCAATATTGTGATAACCATTTTGTTAAAGCCCCATCTGTTGTCTGATGAACAGAGGGAGGGGTGGCCTGGTATTTCTGTGTGTGCTTTTCCTTTCGTTTGCCTGTGCATTTCCCTCCTTGCAGGAATCTTACGGTTCTCAAACCACTTTCCTTCCCATTTCTTCCTTTATATCACAACTGCTGTACTTCAGAGGTAAAAGGTGTTTTCCCTGGCCTTTGCAGACTTCATGGGAATCATAAATTCATGAGGATCTCGGTGAGTTAGCCTGTATGTGACTAACCTCTAGCCCTTCTGGTGACTCTCCCAGTACCTTAAGACAGGAACATTTGAGGAGGAGATGCTGCTCTGGAGGCGTTTTCTTGATAACAAGGTCCTCCTGTCCTGTGGCAAAGCCTTTGAGTGCAGTGAACCTGGATGGTTCCGCATCATCTTTGCTGACAAGACCAACCGACTGCAGCTGGGTGAGTGATGCTTTCTTCTCTTTTTCCTCCTGCTAGAACATCTGCAGCACTGTTTCCTCCTCTCCTTAATCCTGAACTATCCTATTTCTGTTATTTATTGTCTTCTCCGTTCTTTCTTCCTTTCCTTCAATTCTCCAAATTTTTTTGGATCTGACAGGGATTTGGAGACCTTGTGGCTTAAACTAATCCACTAATGCTTCCCTTCCTTATACCACTGCAGGTATGCAGCGGATCCGTAAGGTTCTGGAAGAGCGAGAGCAGGAGATACTGGCTGAAGAAAAGGAGCAGCCTTGTCAGTCAGATCAGGATGGCAAAGCAGATAGCACAGATGAAGTCATTTTTGTATCCCGCCACCAGGAACCCACCTGTGCTGGTAACTCCAGCCTCGGTGACCTCATTGGCCTCTTGCAGCAGCAGATGCGTTCGTCGGACTGGCTACAGAAAAACACAGCAGAGCAATTTGCACAGGAAAAGCCAGAGATCTATGATGTTTCCAGCAAACTGGTGGGGAAACAGTAGGGGCCAGTGAGCCTTCAAGTGTATTTCTGAGTACTGAGTGACTGGTCCTGGGCCCCTAACAGCTCAGCATTGACTTCCAGCAAATAATGTATTTTCTGTATAGCAAGAAAATCCCTTTGTAAACCCTCTCCTCTGCCCTACTGTTTGAGGTCTCTGATTTGTATTATAAAGGTGATTTCCTTGGATTGGGGTGAGGATAAGGAATGATGGGGGTTTTGTTCACCTGCTACCCCCCATCCAGCTGCATCACTGTATTTTGTATTTCATTTCTAATGAATATGCTCTTAACTCTCTTATAAGGTCCTGTGGTGGTTTTTTTTTTATGATTCTTACTTCACTCATTCTGGGAAGGTGGGGACTTGAGATTGTTAAAATGTGTAAGGTTTCCCTTTTCCTGACTGATACTCAGAAGCAGTTAATTATTTCATTGCCAGAATATGTTTGTTTTCACAAAGAAATGTTTTTGGGAGATAAAGTCAGCTCTAAGGTAGCCTCAGCTAAGGGTCAGTAAGCATTCATGCATGGCCATCTGCATGGATGAGGCTCTTACAACATGATCATTTAGTTTGAGTTCTGTAAAGCTTTTTAATTTTGAGCTGGTTTCCATTCTGTTGGCGGACCGACAGTATCTAACCTCCTTGGTGAGTAAAATGCTCATTTTTGTTTCTGTTCATCTATTTGTATAAATAAAAAAAATACTCATTGGCTTATTGGGCCCCAATGTCAACAAAAGAACTATGAGTGGAGAGATAGTGGAAAGGAAGCATTTTCTCTGCAGCCTCCCTTCTGGCAAGTAGCGAGGTTATTGACGGCACACTACTGGGAATGCTTCGTGTACCACCGTGCTAGATGTGCATACTTCACGCCTGCAGGTTTTCAAGGCGGCACCTTTCACTGTTACCAGGTTAATTAAAGCAAATTTTTACCTGGGCTGCTATGTTCATCAATTTGCCAGGTAGTTTTCCTGACTCAACGGTATTCTTCCATCCTTCCTCTTTTCCATTTTGAAAGAGACTGTATGATGGTGACAAAGTTTGTTATTGTTTTTTTCTTAGAAAGCTTCTTTCACAGATACAGAACTGTTTATTTTATTGTATGTTAAACTTTTGGATGTCTTAAAGGAAGTTAAACTGTTTTTTCTGCATACGTATTCATCTGGAGTTAAAGGAAATGGTCCATGAAAGGTGAATGGAAGTGCACCATTCTGCTCCTGTAATTTGTTGGCAGTACCAAATTGCATCTTGGTAGCATTATGGAATCTTTATATCATGAATTAGAGAGGTGAAAGATAAAATTCAGGCTAAATTCTGCACTGCCAAAGCAGTTGGAGCTCCTGACTGCTAATGAAGAGTCACCTAGTTTTCTAATCAAATCTCAAACATGAAATTGGAAAGGCAGGAAAAAATCTTTGAAATACATGCATCTCAGATTTCTTCTCTCTGTAGATATTTTTAGGTGAAGGATGGTGTTGAGAGACCTAAAGAAAATTCAGGTTATTTTTGGTCTTCAAATAAAACAGTTTTCTTTTTACAATTATTTTGTGAGTTAGGGTGTCAGTGACCAACGGCTCACAGCAGTAGCATTGTGGTTCTGTTGATTTTGTTCTTGGGCATTGTAGTTTTGCGCAGAAGGGCATGTTGTAATGAGTGACACAAGCATGTGTCCATGTAATAATTTGAATTACAGCATGGGCAGCAATTACTGCAGCTGCACTTTGGTGAGGGAGCTGTGGAGAACTGTGGGCACAGTTAGGAGCAGGGGCTGAGGAGCAGGCAGTGCTGCAGGCAGAGGAACTGCTCCATCTCAGGCACCAGTGAGGGGACCCAAGGCTGCTGAGATGATAGAAAGGATAAGTATAGAGGATAGATGGAAGCATCACATTTGCTTACTAGTTGTTATTTTTTCAATGTAAAACAGTTCTAAGCATGTTTTAAGGTTATTATAATTTATTTCTCTTTGCTCTTGACTGCCCATGAAGAAAGTCATGTCACAAGACAGGTCTCCTTACACAAGTGGGAAGCGAAATGTGCAGCCAAAATACAAATGGACTTACTGGCTTGCCCCACTTATTTATGTATCCCAAAGACTGTCTGAGCAACAACGATTTAGGGAGAGAGCTCTTTGAAATGCCAAACAGTGAGGCTGTATAGCCATTAGTTGAAACCATATTTTAGGGGATTCCTATAACAAATTCAACTCATTAATTGCCCCTGCTTTTCTTTTCTTTAGATATTCTAGTCATTCCAATGGCTGGAGTATATTGCTAACAGCATTCAGGTGGATGTAGATATTTACTGTTTGGAAAGTGGGTTTTTCACACTGTCCATGTGGAAATGGCTAGTAAAACACACTTCTCTCCAGCAAAGAGGCTGCAACACACTTTTGAGATTCTCATAGCTAATATAATATGGTCCCAAGTCACTTATGTCTGAGCTGATGGCACCTAAAAATAGCAGGGGAGAAGTACATTTTGTTGCATGGACTATTTTCCATGTTTTTCAGCTTTAACCCCCTGAGGAGCTCTCCACAGGGAAAGGTTAGTTTGATTGTGGAAAATCAAAATACAAGTGGAAATGAGGGTAGAGAAAGGTGCTATTAGGAGCCTGCTATTGGAATAGGCAACATTCGTTTTGAACATACAAAGTCCATAGGTTTTGAAAACGTCTTTCTCTGGTTGAAAAGAATTGTCAAACATTTAGAAAGTCCTGAGAATGTCTACAAAGGTGTTCAAGTGGCTGCTGCTTGCTGCCTGAATACGCTGCCGGGAGAAAGGCTGCTGCCCTGGGAGCTGCAGCTGGGCTCCCCTGTGCAAGAGCTCCCTGGGAGCTGTTTTGTTCCTTCTGCTGCCTCCCTGTCAGATGTTTGCTGTGCACATTATTGCTCCTCAGCATCTTCCTGTGCCTTCATTGCTCATGTCCACTGTAATTTTAAAAAGTGATAAAATCTCCTCTGCTTATGATTTTTGTTTTCCTGTTATTATTCAAGCACAGAACGTATACTGGATTGCTTTCTGGTCTTTGTCAGGAACAGTTCCAGTCTCTCAATCCCCCTCCCTGCACCTTTACCCCAGGAGAATGTTTACAGTTTTTCAGCTACAGGAGGTAATTTCCTATACAGTACAGCCTTCTGTCACAGAAACTGCCCTAACCTATACTTCAGGTCTAACCTTGCTGTGTCCACGTTTGTAGGAGGGGGAGACCTGTGACCCTCTGAATTATTAGCCCATGTTACACCACAGCTAAGCAAACGGCATGGGTGGGGCCCAGCCCAGAAAAATATTTATGAAGAATTGTGCATGCTGAAGGAAATCTGTGAAGATGGGTATTCCTAGCAGAAACAGACGGAAACTATTCACCAAAAACTTAATAACCCTCTGCCTTAACAGAAGAAGGGCTGCAGCTGGAAAGTACTGCATTTTTTAGATTTTTAAAAAATAAATGCTAATACATAGATGTTCACTTTATTAGAGTGCTGACAAAAGAGCAGAACTGATGGTCATTGCTTCCCTCATCCCCAACCACCCAGTTTCTTAAAACCTGTCTTTAGGGTCAATTTATCATTTGTATTGGTAATTTTTCTGTGGTCCTCCCCCAGTGACTGGGTTAGGGAATTGCTCTGTCGCTCTTCTGCTGTCAGCAGGATTATATTTCATCAGAGAGATGGTAAAAAAGCTTCTTCATGGAGTAAGCCGTGTGAATCCCACCCCAACCATACCTGCATCTAAAGTATCAGGCTTGAAAAAAATAAAGTTGCTTTTACATACTCAGCCATTTTAGTGGGATAGGCTCCCCTAAGAGTGTTTTTTTTTTCTTTTTTTTAATGAAGCAATTCAGATCACATAGTAAAGAAACAGCACAAGGTAGCCTGCAAGGATATGTACAAAAATATGTGTATTCTGTCTGAGAAAATCAGAGAGGCAAGGTGCACTCATTCTTCACTCCAGTTAATGCTTTATTTATTACCAGCTTACATAAAACACTAGCAACTGACCAGTGACAAATGTACTTCAGTCACAGATGTTATAAATACTCTGCCTTTTGTCCTCGGTTTGCCAGGACTGGCTATTTTTAGCAACAAGCCAGTCGACCTTATCAAAATGGAGAATCAAAAATAGTCTGGAAAAACACCGCGAGGAAATGCTGTTTTTAGCATCCCCGTCCCCTCGATGCTGCCGGCCAGTGAGGTGTGAGCACGCAGCACTCACTTGGTGAAACACGAATGCCTCTGCACAGCATGACATCTGGGAGCTCTGGGGACGGGGAAGCACACTGAGAGCTTTCTATCCATGTGCTTCTGTCACAGAAGGGTTTCTTTGCAGGGAACACTTGCTCAACTGGATCTCCTGCTGGCTCGCACCCTGCCCCAGGAGCTATAGCAGCAGTTCGCTGGAGTCTCTTCACATTTCTTTCTCCTTTCAGTTCAGGAAGGCAGTACTGGACCTCGAGTTACGGGGGCTGGCAGGTTACGTGCTGCCCAGTACCACCAGGCACTGTGCAGCCCTGTCAGAGGTGTGCGATGGCTCAGGGCGCTACAGCTGTGCAGCTTATTGCTCAGCCCAGTTACAAACTGAGTGACATCAGTGAGGGCATCGTTTAGCTGTGACATAAACTGAGGGGCAGTGCTCCAGCCAGTACAACATCCTGCTTTCTCTTATACCAGAGTCAAACTGCTGCATTCAGACCAGTACCTTGCTTACGAGTAGTGGCCATTAGCAAATGCTTCAGAAGCAAAATATGAGCTATGACTTTTACTTACATGATTTTGTCGGCTGAAAATAAGATGGAAAATATGTCCCCAAGCCATTTGTTTTCTCTTTCACATTTGTCTTTTACTGTGATCTTTTATTACAAAGGATTTTTTGGGACATGCTGCTTCCAGCACTGGCTGCATAAGATGCCTCGCAACCTCCCCTGCAGCTGCTTTGCATGCACAGAGACCCAGCATGGAAGGCTCTGCCGCCATTTCTTTCTGTTCTGTGCACTGATAGTCCCAGCAGAAAATCCGTGGGGCTGCATGCGACAGCCGGCACGTGTCTGGCGTGATGGCAAAGCACTTAGCAACAAATCCCCAGATGACCTCAAGAGGGTCAAATAAGGCAAGGCATAAAAGGGCAAAGCAAAGTGAGGTAAAGTATCTGATCTCACTTGTACATTTATAAATTGATAGCCTGTTATCCTGATGCCGATGAATATTTTTGCAAGCTATAAACGGCAACCCAGAGTCTAAAAATAGCGCAGTGCTGCAGACTCGTCTGGCTCAGCTGCATCACCAGAATACAAATAGGCTCCCTGATGTGGCTTCAGAGAAACTGCTATCCAAGCAGACTGCATCCTCCATTTTTCCTTGCTTTTGGATATAAAAAAGCTGATGCTGCTTGCATTTCTTTCATTCTAAGCTCTCAGTAAAATTGCACTCCCCTCCAAGATCTCCTGCAGTGATGATACCAGCAGCAAGCCTCCTTCCAGGCCTGGACATCTCCCGGCGCAGGGAGGCCAAGGAATGGCCGCAGCATGCTGCCCAGCGGCCTGGCTGCTGGCGGGCACACGTCTGGGCCATGCCAGGCGCCACCAGACAGGCCAATGAGCAGCCATTCTGAGCTGCTGGGAGAAGCACCCAGCAGGCTTGCAGCAGGGGTGAGGGAAGAGCCGGGACACAGCTCTGGGCCAGCCTGCAGCCAGGGGCTGTCCCAGGGCTGCTGAAGTGAGCTAACTGGGGGCCATGAGGGGCCATGGCACTGCCACTGGAAAGCCACAGAGCGCACCTGCGGTGGCTTTCTGACTCATTTTTGCCTTGGGGAGGCCACATCTGGAATACTGGGTCCAGTTCTGGGCTGCCCACTTCAACAGGAGTCGAGACAGAGGGTTCTTGAGGGAGTCCAGCAGAAGGCCACAAAGACGTTCAGGGGCCTGGAGCATCTCCCTTGTGAGGGAAGGCTGAGACCTGGGCTGTTCAGCCTGGAGCAGACTGAGGGGGGATCTCATCACTGTTTACAGATATCTAAAATGCGGGAGTCAAACAGGGGGGCCAGGCTCTTCTCAATGGTGTGCAGCGACAGAACACGGGGCAACAAGAACAAACTGGAACACAGGGAGTTCTGCACAAATATGTGTGAGAACTTCTTCATGATGCGGGTGACAGAGCACTGGAACAGGCTGCCCAGGGAGGTTGTGCAGTCTCCTTCTCTGAAGACATCCAGGACCCGTCTGGCTGCCCAGCTGTGCGGCCTGCTCTAGGGAACTGCTTTGGCAGGGGAATGGACTCGGTGATCTCCAGAGGTCCCTACCAACCCCTGTGATTCTGTGATTCAAGGGGCAGTCCGCCCACACCTGTTTGTTTGGAATGACACCGATGTCTGTGGTTCTGGCACAGTTTTGTGCTGTGGATTTATCCCACCCTGGTGAGGAGAGGGGCTGGCTCGAGGCTCCCTGAGAACGGCCTGGGAAGGGGATTTGTGTGCTTTTTGTTCCTCCCGCTTCCTTTAAAGGCCTTCCTATGCAAGACGGCAGGGGGAGAAGCACCAGACGGTCCTGGAAAAGGTGCGGAGAAGAGCTGACAGCAGCAGCTGCATTCCCAGCGTGGCAGCTGCACTTGGCGACGAACGCCGCATGCTCGAACGCGCACAGCGCCAGCTCCGCCTGTCGCTGCAGTCGCGCCCTCC
>WBMW01004291.1:216097-262219 GCA_013396635.1 Penelope pileata | reverse complement strand
TTTTTTTTTTTTTTGGACATGTTCAAAGGGTATGTTTAGTCTTTGTAATTACATCACTGATTGTAAAGAAATTTTTTAATTTTTGCTTGTGTATGAATGTTACGTGGATATGCGTTAGCCTGAAGAGGGCAGTCAGGCATCATTCTTATGTAACCAAACCTGTTGCAATAAGACTTATGTTTCTTAACAAGGATTTGACAATGTCCCACTTAACAGAATGGACTGTTCTGGGACTGTATGTGTGTATGCTTGCACCCATAGAAAAAGTAAATTCATTAACTGAATGCAGTAGATTTACTACGCAGCACATTTAAAAAAAAAATTGTGTCAAACATCTGTTTACATTTGACATTAGCTTTGTGTGCAGGAAATGTATTATTTTGTAGGTGTTTTTTCTAAGTGTCTGTCATGCTACCGTGGAAAGTCATATCATTTGAATTTTAAAAAAAGATCAAACTTTTTTTTTTTTTTTTTTGTCAAACAGCTGTTGCCATAGCTTGCTGAGCTGACTTCTCCTGCAGGTCTGCACAATCACTAGCTGTAGTACAGTGGAGAGGCAACAACAGACTGAGAAAAGCTAGACATTTCTTTTTGTAGGCAGCCAAGAGTTAGACTGCTCTAGGTGTAGTGCCGACCCTGGTCACAGGTATGACGAGAAGTGATCTGTGACAAAGTCAGTTGTGAGGACCTAGTCCTGGAAGGACCTGAGTGCTGCTGCATGTGGTTACAGTATGATTTTGGAGACCTCTGGAGGTCTTAGCTCATATCTAACAGAACAAGACAACTGAGTGTGCTTTCTTGATCTGAGTATGTCCATGCAGTACAGAATGGGTAGTTAACAAAGTGTGCAGGACTCTCTTGTTCATAGTGTTGTGGGGCGAGAGGCTGCAGGCCAAAATAAAGGTATTCTGGCAAAGTTTGATGGATTTTGAATGATTTTACAGATACAGCTCCATAAGGACTAGATATGTGGGATTTTGTGGATGACTGGTGAAATACACAGGTGTAATATTTGTGAATTTTGTACAGCGATTGTGGCCTACCTTCTCTGTTCAGCCCATACCAGATATCGTACCTGGTTGAACAGCAGTGGATCATGGATATGATAGAATCATGTTCTACTGATTTGCTACAGAATATTGATCTAGGTAAAATATTGATCTAGGTCTTGCCTTTTGTGCAGAAGGGAATTCATTCATACATTATTTTTACCCCTCTAAAAGTCTTGAGCAAAGCTACTTCACTGAGTGGTTGTTTGTTTATTAAATCTTTAAATCTGATTTCAGTAGACAGTTAAAAGTGCTTTATTCCATAATTTCAAAGATGCAAGTCTGCCTTGAGGGTATGGAGGCTATGTTGCTGATATTAGCTGCCATTACATATGTAATCTCCTGCCATAAAGCTTCAAAGATAAGATCTTTATTACTTGTTAGTAAGTGCTATTGAATTTGATACAATATTGTGGATGAAGAGATTTCTTTTGGTAACCTGCTTTGTAGCTGTACAATTGAACGTACAGACTGAGGTACTTTTTCTTTCTGCTTCAGTTGTTGGATGGGGATTCAGTGGCTTGTGAGATTTGGCAGAAAACTGATGATGTTGGCAGCTGGGCAGAAATGCTTAAGAGTGCAGACCAGTTGGGGCACTTCCTGGAGAGAAAGGAGGATCCATATCTGAGAAGCAGTGAAAAGTTGCTTGGGAGTGGGCAACTATTAGTGCTATTGAAAGGTTATTCATCTTGAGTACATTAGGAGTTAATACCTCTACTCCCTCACTGCACGGTACAATGAAAATCTGAGAGGAGTTATTTAACTGGTGTTGGTTCCCTGTGGGTTTGTTTAAGTTAATGTCTGTATGACACACACCTGCTTTCTCAAGGCTGATGAGGTGCTGTCATGTTTTCACCGGATCCAATTAAAACAATCTGGTTGTAGTTTCCCAATTAGGGGGTTATAAAAAGAGGAGGTTGTAAAGTGCAAGAACAGCAACACCCGAGCCGGTTTTTTGTCTTTGCTAGTGGTTGAGTGGATGGATAAGCCCTGGAACATGCAGCTTCAAGGGTGAGACCTAGTCATGATATAAACATAACGCATACATGTCACCAAAGGGGAGGTACTGGAAGGGAATCCCAGATAAGCACTTGGGACATAAATTCTCACTCAGCGCGTACTTGATTTATTGTCCTGTTCTCAAGTTGATTTCTGCTTCTAGAAATAGGTTGTGCTCTGAGTGAAGAGTAATAAAATGCAAGTTGTTCTGAGTTTGTAATTGTCATCAAACTGAAACATATCTCTAATCCAGAGCCTACGGTTTTCCAAGAGCTTCTTAAATGACATTTAGTACCGCTAGCTTGGCTGCTTGAGTGAAGTCACATTTATGACAAAATGTGATGTTGGAATGCTAAACAACAGTGCATCAAGTTAAAGCAGGAAACAAAGTATCTTGTGGAACATCTGAAGGGAGTCAGAACAGGCAGAACATGCTGATGTTTAACCAGGTTGCTGTACTCTAAGGGGAAAAATAATCATTCTTGGATGGTAACTAAGTAGATTGTTAATCTGTTGTGTAACTGTAGTAGTAAAACTGCTCTGAACACTATACTAAGCACTTAATTCAGTGCTAGGTGAAAAATAGAGTATCACCTTATGGGTTGTCAGTACTTCTGGTCTCGTATTGACATTCTTCTGGTGTATCTCTCTTGGTCACTGATAAGACATGCCTGCTCCAATCTGAACGATGACAGTGTGCAAGCTTGTGATAATAAGGCTGCTGGTTGTAATCACAGCTGCTGCAGTGGGTGCAGCTCCTTGAGCCCCTTCCTGTAGCGCCTTGAGTAGTGGTGTATTTGTGTTCTGCTTCTCTGCCTGGAGACAGGTGTCTGCAAATTACTTTATATGGTAATTAAGGCAGACCCAGCATCCCTAGGCAACTAAAAGGACAACTCACCCTGCTGTTGGTGACGAAGGGCTGAAAGTCTAATCAGCTGTTCAAGAAGTCTCACTAAAGGAGCTGAATCAGAGCTTCTTTTGGAAATGGGTGAGGTGTTCATTGTGCCACCTGGTTACTGGGGATGAAATGGTAGCTGGGAAACTGATGTCCTCTAATGGTATGTTCAGAGAAGCTAAATTTGGGGTAGGAGATAACACGCTCGTTTCTTCTGGCCTTGTGGATGATTTATTGCTTTCTTCCATACACATGGCTCTCTTCTGTTTCTTAAAGCTCTTTCCTTCTGTCCCACTGGGGAAAGGCCACAGACAGTCAGTCATCCCACTGAAGGGTTAAAATCTATCTTAATTTATCCATCCTTGATTGTTCCCATGCTTTCTAGTGCAGTGTCCCAAGCTGCCTCTACTCTTGGAGAGTAGTTTCAGAGCATCCTGAGTTCTTGTTGTGGTGTGTTCTGCTTATAGCATTTTTTATGTGAGATGAAAATGAAACTTTGAAAGTACAATGCAAACAAATTTTGTTTGCTTGAGAAGTCCTCAGTTGTTATAAGCTGCTAAAAGACTGCATTTTATCTGGACTTGTACCTGAAATACAGCTGTCTAACCCTTTGAGCGCCGTGCTATTTTAGGGTAGACATTGAGAAATATGTTAACTGATACAAATAATTAAGAATATATTTATTTAAATTAAAATTGACTTGGTGCATGTAAGCTTGCAAAAATGTAGAATGATTGTCATGACAGCAATAGATTCCATTTCCCTATAATAATGCAAAAATGGTCCTGTCCTCAGTGATCATATGCCATTGTAAACATTCCGTTGATGACTGTATCCAATCTGGCAGTAAGCCCAGTTCAGGAAGACTGAAGTGAACCTAAAAACTGCATGAAAAATGCCACTGACAGAAGTTGAGGGACAAGCAGTTATCTCAGTAACTGTTATTACTGTTCTGGTAGTGATCATCAGTAAATCATGCTCTGAGTTTTAATGATCCACGTACTCTGTTTATGATCTCTTTTGTGTGTTTTTCAGAGCTCTGCTAGCTGGTGGAGGCTTCTCTACGTGGACTTACCGGCAAGGCTACGATGTCAGTATTCCTGTTTACAGCCCTTTGTCTGGGGAAGTGGATCTGCCAGATAGAGGACCAGGGTAAAGTAATTCCAGTGAATTGGCAAAGTGTACTGAATATTGTGTATGATATGGATACTGATAAAATGTATTTGCTAGCTTGCTGGCAGTAAGAGTTGTTGTGCTCATTCATGGCTCTTTCTATTAAAATATATGATGGTTCTAATGCTAGTAGACTTGACTAATATGCCAGAGCGTGAGTTAGCTATGAAGTGGGGATTTTTCAGGGATAGTTATGGTCTTCCCACTCCCAAAACTGGAGTGTGGTACACGATAGTGTCTGACAGTGCACTCCAGAAATGGAAGAGTGAAAGACAACAGGATAACAATGTTTCCAGTAGCATTAGATTCAATGTATCTAAAGTATCTTTTCAGCTTACTGGAAATAAATGAAAACAGTTGTTATTTTTTCTTTTTTCTTTTTTTTTAAAGTTTAGGTAAAACAGGGCTGTAATTCAAAGTCATATGGATTCCTTAATAAATGATCTCTTCAGACAATTTATTTTAAGACACTTAAAAGCAAAGTAATGACAAGAGATTGCTATAGTAATGAAATCTTTTAATTACACAGCTGAAAATTTTTCACTGTGGCAAGGTCTTACTTGTGTTATGGTTTAAAAGATGAACAGACTGAGGCAGTGGGGGTAAATGACGTGCTTTCACTGGTTGTAAGTATCAAGCTTGGAAATGCAGAAGCTTTAGGGCCTTTCTTGCGATAGCATCTTCCAAAGAATCTGGATTATTAGAGTTGAAAACTGTTATTGAAAGGCTGCTGCCATTAATATCCAAAAAAAGTGTTGTGCTTTGGCTCCAATTGTCATGTCCTCTGGTAAGGGCAACATTCTTGCTGTTGCTTTGGGCTGCTCCAGGTAAGGGAATGCAGTCAGTTACAGGACAGACCTGTGCAGCAGAGGTTTGTTTTGCCCACGCACTTTAAGTTCCTGCTTATGGTGCTCCTGGACCTGGCAGGTGTAGGGGCATCTGGTTGAATTCCAACTGATTCTTTGTCTGTCTCAAGTATTACTGTGGCTTAACACAGAGTGAGAACACGCTTTGTATTTCTGTCTAGAAAGCATGAACATGGTGATAAGTTTCAGCACGTGTAGAACCTGTTGCAAAGAGAGATGCAGTCATACTGTTCATGTCCATGTAGTCAGTGAAATGCTATGCGAGTCTGTTTTCAGGGAGCGTGTTGGAGGTTTGTGTTCTCAAAGGCACGCTGCTGCTAGTGAGAAGCAGGCTGTTGTCTCCAGAGTACCATCTAGTGGCCAGTTAGCGTTACTAATTGAAACGTGTTTACAGGTTTGTTTGCTTTTTGCAGGAAGGGCGATGAGAGCAGAGCTCCGAGTTCAAGCTTATTTGGGATAAACGATCACATTCCATTAAAGCGTTATTGCCTGGTAGCTGCAATGTGGTTTCTTTGTCACAAGATTTCATGACTAGATTTGGATGTCATAGGATGATGGTGCTTTAAAGGCAAAATTTGATTTTAAGCATCCAAACAATCCTGCACAATTTTTAGCCAGTCAATAAGCATTCAGTGTCAGTAGTGTGCAGCAGTATTTACTTTTTTAAAGGCAAGTCCTTTTTTGTTCCTCTTATACAGAGCTGAACTGAGGGTTTTTTATTTACTCTTTTTAGTTGAGTAGTTTAAAGTATTTTAAATCCAACTCTGCAAGAAATATATATTCTTTAAAGCTGTTGGTAGCAAAATGGTAGCAGCTGGAGGCTTAGGAAAAAAGAATGTTTAAAAAAAAAATTCTATGCAAGTCTTGTCTATTAATTGGATCAGCTAAAGTGACCAGCAGGAAAATAAGTAAAAGAGGTGAGAAGAGCAGCAGGAGAGGTCTGACTTTATAAAGTGTGTGTTTGTGTGTGTTTTCAAAGCTGTAAATTAAAAATAGTGTCATGTGGAGCAGCACTGGAATCCTAAGTGCAGGCCTCCTATTTCCTGTGTTCTTTTGGCTGTGTGAGGGCAGGCTCTCACTATGTGTTCCCTTGAATGGGAAGCAGTGGAGTAGTTTGACTTATCCAATCTATTTAAAAAAAAAAAAAAGTAAATGAGTATAACATTTATGTGACATGCTATATTTCAGCATTAACAAAACTCGTTTTTTTAAAGTTGTGAGCATCTTATGTGAGACTGTTCCCGTGTGTTTTACCTCCAGTGCTGATTAACACCTTGAAATACTTCAGTGTTAAAGCACATCTTGAATATTTGTGTTTTTGGGACATGGTAGGTTTTGAGAGTGAATAGAAAAATGAGCCTTCCTCTTTGTCCTGGAAGCATTGCTTTTATGTTGCTCGAAAGGGATAGAGCTGAATCACAAGTAATGAGATGAGCTTGCCGTGTTGTTACTGTCACTATATCAAGATGGAATATACGCAGGGTAGCTGAGCTTGACAGTTAAGCAACTTTTTTTTCAATTAAAATTGATAACAAATATATGGAAGGAGAAACGACTAGCAGTATTTAGTGTCCGACCTGCTTCGTAACAGCATGCGAACACCAAACATCAGTAGCAAGCTGTGTTAATATGTAGACAAATAATGTTTGTTTCTGCTTATAAAAGAGGTTATAATGCAAATGCCTATTCTAATAATCACTTTCCATGTATAATTTCATTTTAAGTTGTAAATGATGCTGAGCCACTTACAAATATTCAAAATTTAATAATACTGCATCCTTTCCTGCCTTGTCTGAAAGTGTAATCTTGGCAGTGTGTCAACATTTAGCAGAACGAGATTAACGTTTCCAGGGTGGAAGGAAATGTGTTGTGGAACATCTTGGAAGTAAACTTGCAGTGCGGTTGAGTAACCTTGCTGTGTTTTTCCAGTCCCCGCAGGTATTTCATTCTGTCATCTCAAATGTTTCTGCACCCAGAGTACCAGTCTGAGTTGGAAGCTCTTCAGGCTGAGAATGGAGAATCAGTGCTGATCCTGGACAAATGTACAAATCTGTCAGATGGGGTCCCTGCTGTTCGCAAACGCTGTCGTGACAATCAGATCTTTGATTATCCTCAGGTGCTTCAGGTGAGGCTGTCTCTTCTGCAAGCTTCTCTTCCCCTTGGTGACTGTCTTAGCTGTGGAGCTGTTCCTACGTAGCACTGATAGGGGACTTCTTTATATTTCATTTAATGTTTTGAAAATGCACAGTTCATTAGGTTAGCTTGGATATTTTATCCCAACTTTATTCTGATTTTTAAGAGAGTGGAGAACTATGCACTCAAATTGACATAGATTAGTATTAGTATTTTTTGTATGCAACTCAGTAGTTAAACCCTACAAAATACTCTCTGTGGATACAAGGGACTGAGCTAGAAGACTTGTCAGCATGCAGCTATGAAAACATCTAGGTGAAATGTGTTTGATGGCCTTGGCCCAACTTCCAGAGGCCTTTTGATGTGTCAGTGAAGATAAAACTAGATAGCGTTCTCAGACCCCTGGGTCTCTTGGCAATTCACTGACAGAGAGGTGCTTTGGCATGCAGTGTGGTGAAGTGAATTATGCCATAGGCCACTGTGCTCTGTCTGTGGCCACCAGCACATAATTTGTCTTTGAACTTCAACAAATGATGATAAAATAACAAACAGCCTGAAGAAAGGCAAAGTTTCCACCCGTCCTGTTGTGTTTTGTAGGAAATATGTTTAAAATTCCTTGGGGAGGAGGGGGAGCGGGAGGAATGGGTCACCATGAGTCTTAAACTTTCAGCCAAAAGCTGGGGGAGAAGTCTGTTTGCTTTATTTCTTTAAGTACAGACTGGATTGCTCAAGGATAGCAAGATACAGATACAGATCCCCTGACTTGCTATGTATTATTGTATATCTCTGAAGAGAGCTGGCACATGCCGAGATTGTTAAAATACTTTCCTTCGCAGAGCCCTGCATCTCCCTTTGGAATGTCTGGCTGATAACAGTGGTGATGTGAGGAGATATATTTATAGTAACCTTTGTCTAGACAGGAAAAATGGTTATCTGGGCAGATGAGCATGTGTGTCCACATCTGGGCTCTTTTCTTTTTTTTTTCCCCCTTCCCCCTCTCCCAGACCCAGTAGGATCTCTTCCACCTGTTTCTCTGTGATCTAGCGAGTGAACGGTTAAAATGTGCACTCATTCTCTCTGCTCCTTCTGTTTCCATCACCCTTCTTTTCCTTCTGTTCCTGTCTGGGAACGGGGAAAGGGGGAAGCCTGAGGACTGATCCCAGTTCATCCTTTCCAGGGCTGCCTTTACAGATTTCCTATTAGGCAGGCTCTTGGGCTTTTGAGTTGCTAATGCTTCCTGTTTGCAGTCTTCTCTTGGACACAGTTCTGACTCTTCAGTGCTCCACAGATATGAACACAGGTCTTGCGATTGCACTAGGAAACAAATGAAGAGCCAGCAAACCCCACTGTATTTCCTAGTTCCATTTTGATGTTTTGCTACCCCGCCGTGCCTCCTGGCTCCTTTTCCTCAGGCCACAGAAGGCAAGCTGGAAAGATGTTTTCTTATCTGTGGGAGCCCCTGTATCAACTTTATAAATTCTCTTTCTTAAACTTGGGAATAATACTGACTTGGAGTTTTTCTTTGTTTATAGAACTAAACTCTACATGCATTTCTTCTTTTTTTTTGTCATCTTGTATCTGTAGCAAGGTTCCTCAGTGACAGTGAGAACTAAAGACCCTATTTACAAGATGAGTACAGCATAGCCAAGAAATCTCTGCTGCAATTTAAACTCATGCCTTTTTGTCTTGTGGGCTGTGGACGTGAATAAGCAGATAATGTTATTCCTTTTTGTGGCAACTTTTGATATCTTTGAAGCTCTCTTTAGCCATCTTCCCCTTGTTCTTACCCCTTTGAAATAAGTAGTCTTGATAAAGACTTGTAGATTGTGCTCTTGAGATAAGTAATAATACTTTTTTCCATGGGATTGCATTGCCCAAGACTGAACACACTGCTCTGTCTGAGGTCCTACAACACTGAGTAGAGCGAGTGATTGCTGCCAGTCTCTGAAGTTGTGCTTCTGGGATAAATGTTTTGGAACTCTTGATTCATCACTCAGTTTTACGTGTGAGCCACTGCTAGCTGCTTTGTATTTAGAGTTCTGTAACTATAATTTAAGTAAATTTAAAACCGAAAAGAATTTATAGCTCATTATTTCTTAATTTACTTGGGAAAATATTATCAGAGATAATGCTGAATGCCTTTTAAAGTTGAGATATGAAATCTGCTGCGTCTCTGTTATCCATACTGCTGAGGTGCCCTATAGTGGAAGGAAATTGGTTTGGCTTCCTACATTTTGTACATGATAAGTTCACATTGGTTGTTGCTCATCTTCTTATGCCAAACTTTAAAACTTATTTTTTCCCCTGATTTTTCTCAACTAGAATTCTGAAATTAGACCACTAAAACAAAGCATGAAGTAATCTCATTAGCTGATTTCTCACCTCTCCACTTAATATTTTTGAGTCACTAATAGATAAAGTTGTGTAATTTTGAATTTGCTGATAACTCAGAATACATTGGTAGTGCGGAGCAAACCTATTTTCTTTTTGACTTGGTNAGGGCGGAGCAAACCTTTTTTTTTTTTTATTTGTTTTATTTTTTTTTTTTTTTTTTTTTTTTTTTTTACAAGTTGAAGTTTCCATACATACATAATACATACATGCATATACAATACAACTCTAACATCTCTTTTTTTCCTCACTATTGTGTTGGATACCATTTGTTGACAGGAAGCTACGTTTTGTGTTGTCCTGCGTGGAGCCCGCCTGGGACAGGCTGTGCTCAGTGATGTTCTTCAAGCTGGCTGCGTCCCAGTCATCATTGCTGACTCCTACATTTTACCTTTCTCTGAGGTTCTGGACTGGAAGAGGTCTGTGCCTTAGCTAATGTACATCTGATTTGCACATAAGAGATGTCCATTGCATTCAGTGATTTGAATGAAACCACTGTGACAAGTCAAATGTATTGGTGGTTACAGTGAACAGAATAATGAATACAATAGATGCAGTCTTGGCACTTGATGCATCAAAAAATGGGGGAGGCTCCTAAGAAAAGTATATGACAAAAAATGGCATTGTATGAATGCTAAATTTACTATATCAAGTAAGTTCACCTGAGACTGAAAAGTATAATTATTTTGTAGCTGAGCATACAGCATTGAGAATTTAGATTTTGTTTTTCCTTGTATGCACAATGCCCAGTTACACGATCTTAGGATAATACATCCAAAAATTTCTAGTTTGTATGCATAGCACTGTATATGCTATCATTGGTCACTCCAAGAGGTGTAAGGTGTCAGCAAGTCAGTGGCAGTCCAGGAATGGGATTTCAGGAATTCTAGGTCTCTGTCCCTTCCATATTTATTAGATTGGCTCTACAGATCTGTCCACAGTGTTTTGTGGTGTTATCTGTGGTCATGGAGTTGCTACAGAATCATTAATTACACTGAAAGGGTACTGCTTATTTCTGCTAACATCTTCTGAGCAGACCTCCTATTAAAATAGGACAAGGGTCTGGGTTAGAAGAACTGTTAATCTCTTTTAAGGTGGAACTTAGTTTTTGTCATCTTACTGTTTGTTTTTCTGGTTGTTTGCTTTTAGGGCCTCTGTTGTCATCCCTGAAGAGAAGATGCCTGAAATGTACAGTATTCTGCAAAGTATTCCCCAGCGACAGATTGAAGAAATGCAAAGACAGGTAAAAGAATGTACTGTATTTAAATTATTGTCCTTTCTTTGCAGTTACTGTGGGTTCAAATGCCTTATTGTGAAATTTGTTGGAATGCAGAAACGTTGATTGTACTTTCATGTTACTATTTTGATTATTCTTCCTTCTTTCTTTATGCTAAGCATGTGCATTCACCATTATTTTTCAATATTTTATCTTTACCCATCACTGGTGCAGCTAAATCTGTTAAACAGCAGCTGTTGAGCAGTACTACATTACCTGTTAGGTCAGGAAGTTAAGAATACTGCATGTGATTGCAATTGCAGAAGAACACTTGAGTAGGCAGACTCCAGTTACTCGAATTGGAATTTCTCCAACCTCCTATTTTAATTTACATGCTATTGTGAAATATATTATAGGATCCTCAGCATCCTCAGTGATCAAAGTCTCCCCGTCTTGGGTTGCAGCAGATCTGAAATGTGAAATTGATGTTTTGACAACCTGCTTTTTCATATAAAGATAATTGCTGTGAGTGGAGGATACTGGTTCCTATCAATCAAGTCAAACTCCACTTTCACAAACTTTTTTCTTGAGTCCACTCTGGTTTCCTAATACACACTGGGATTGAAGCTCTACCTGAAGGCAAGTTTACTGCCTATTCTCATTTATTAACATGTTCTTATGAAATGGAAACATATATTTGTTTCTTCTTTATACATAGTAATTAAGTTGTCTGAAAGAAAAAGTTCCAGTCTGTTTGTATCCCAGGAGAAGCTTTGCCTTGTTGATAAATTTTAATCCTTCAAAATGTGAGAGAAATATCAAGTGAAAAATGTTTTAAGTATTTTAACTAAGTTGACAATTCCTATGAGAGAGAGATTTTACTTATGATTTCAGCTCTTCCAGTCACAAAATAAATTGTCCAAACTTGTGATTGAAGTTTGCGTGGTTGGATATAGAGACAAAAGGAACAATCTTCTGGTTCACTCCATTTGATTCTGATTTCTGTTTGTTACTGTCAAAACTTTGCTGTTATGGACACAGTCATCATCAATTGCTTTAATTCAAGAGATTCTTGTAAAAGGTGACCCAAAGCATTGTTTCTCAGAGTGTGGCCTGCAACACTAGTGTAACTATTTTTGCCTAGACGTAGTGTAATCCTCATAGTGTGTATTAATGATGGAGAATGTGTGGAGAAACTCCTCTTAAATGTAGTGGTATCTTTCATGCCCAAGATCTTTTGCCAGCTTGACGTCGTTGTACAGGGAGTCTGCAAATATCAGAGCAGCCATCAGGGGTCTCCTTTCTCTTTAGTCCCTGCTCACAAATGAACTATTTTGTTAGAGCCCACTGGTAGCATCAAATTGCTGCAGGGGATGGCAAGTATCTTCACTACTACAACTCCTAGAAACACGATTTTGCTTCTTGTTTGTTTGTTTTGTTTTGTTTTTGCTTTTGTTTTGTTTTGCTTTTCTCTGGCTTGAATGTAGAGATACTAACACAAGGGTGTAGAGATACTAACACAAGGGTGTAGAGATACTAACACAAGGGTGTTTTGCTTTAGAACTGACATTAATAGTTTGTTAAAGCATACATTGATTTTCTTGTCCATTTTACTAATGTAATAAAACAATTATATCAAGATAATGTTTTCCTACAGAGAAGGCATGTTACATTACAGACAGTTTAAATAATAATTTTAAAGTATGAAGTCAGGAAGCAGTTTGTATATTTTCTCTTTCACTTTATCCCTTGACATTCACAATATGCTTGATGCTTTTAAAAAAGCCATCTAAACAACCTTAATTCAGGTAAGTTATCTATATTAGAGGTAATTCCAAAAATTAAGCTAAAATAGAAGATATTTTAGTAAACAATGCCATTTTAGTCTGTGTCTGGAGATAATTTTGTGAATTATAGATGGTTTGTAGTAGTCACTGTCATTGGATCCAAAGCATCACTGAACATGCTGGGAGCGCTGATTCTATTGACTGGAGGTGAGAAGTATCTCTAAAGCTCTCTCTCACATTTCTCACACAGATGCTTCTGTTGTGAATATAGTTTTGTGCTTTGGTAGTGAGAATACTGGAATGAAATTATAGGGTCTGTCTTTCTCTTGTCTTCCTGAATTTATTTCTGTCTATATATTGAGGATGCTTGAACATGTTATCCATATGTTTCATGTGCTGTCAGCAGTATTTACAAGGTGGAGTTCCACTGTAAGTATCTGTGAAATTCCCTTGCTGTTACATGGTTCTATGTCCTAGAAATCTCATATGGTGAAAAGCTACTTACTGGCGAATATTGTGCTGACTACCAATAACCTGATTGCTTTTCCTCATTGATAATGTGCAGTAGTATTCCACCTGTGCTACAGATTTTTGTTTCCTTCCTTGTCATCAGTCTCACAATAGGGAGCAGTTGCATACTTTATTTACTTTCTTAGAATTTGAGTGGTTCTGGAAAGAAAAATGTAGGAATTTTTGGCTGGCCAAAATGTCCTCCCAATTTTTTTTCCAGTGCCTTGACTTCATTACAGGGACAAAGTAATAAAGATTCACAATATAAAGCTGAAGTGATGCTAGGAGGAGAGAAAATTTAGAATTGAAATGAATCTTTTGAGGAGGGTGGTGCTAAAGGTAGTTCAAAAGATAAGCGTTCCATTTTGTTTATCAGGCAAGGACCTACTTAAGTGTAACTCAACTGATACATATTTGTGGAACAAAAAATTTGGAGCTATTTACCAGAGGATACTGCTGGTATGACCCAGGCTGTGATTTCCAAGAATACAACTTGATTTTGTCCAGTTGTTTTGCAAGACAGCTGATATCAGCTCGGAAAGAGGCAGTGGTATTTATTGATTTCAGCAGAGCCTAGTGCATGGGAAATCTTGCAATCATACCTGACTGGGTTGAGATCTTTGGAGATTAGCCATGTTCACATATGCTTTTATTGTTTGATCTTGTAGAACATTTTGTCCTTGATTCCTGGTTCACTTTCCCGTCTTTCTTGACAAAGCTGAGTAGTTACTTTCTTCTGTACTCATACCCTAGTCTATGATGTTGTGAAAAGTTGTTACATATTTTCAATATTACATATACAGACCATGTCAGTAAAAACTGAAGGCTAACATGTTGTAGTTCTTATAAACTCCAACATTTTGAGCATCAGAAAAAGCCTCTGCTAGTTGAGCTGTTATAGTTAATAGCAGTCTGGATGAAAGTTGCACATCTCCAGGACTGCTGTCTTGTCTGTTCTGTACAGTACTGTTGTCATACTCATTCTCTTTGAAGCTTCCTTGAACCATCCCCCTCTCACAAATAGTTCCATATGGAGTTGGAAACACTAGCAGAAATGCCCAGAGGCAAGTCGACCAGCAGCTCAGCTGCACAGCTACTCACCCAGCAGACTTGGTGCTGCATCCTTATGCCTTCCTTCTGCCTGCACCACAAAGCAACACCCAGCTAGTAGCAAAGTCCTAGAAGTGGAGGGGTGAGAAATGGAAGTAAATGTTGTAGACATATATGATAGAGAGTGAGAATAGAAGTTGTTCTTCCTGAAAAGGAAGATTGAAGTAGGTGAAGAAAAAAGGCAAAAGTAAACGTGTCTGGTGTCTGGTTATCCTGTGTCTTGTATAGTTTCCCTTCCAGCTGAGGTTTTTCTGATGTTTTGCTTTGAACGTCTGTCAATCTGTAGAAACGTGCTTCACCACTGTAGTTGATACAGAAATGTCTTCAACTTGTGTGAGTTTTCTACAACTTGAATATGACCCTCTGTGCCTATTCCTGTCTGAATATACAGATATTTTGGTAATGTTTTTCCTCACTAAATATCAGTATACTTGGAAGTATGGCTTATTAAGGCATAGGATCAGAATATGAAAGTAGTCAGGAGTTGGGAATAGAAGAGTCATTCCTTCATTTTATTTAGGCATTCTTTCTCAGAGAGTGGTTTTCAGGTAGGGAGGTTATTTTCAAAAGAAGGCTCAGTGTGTGACTTTATAACACTTTCCACCTTCCAAAAATAAAACTTTTGAATTAATATCTACTCTGAAAGACAGAATGACTTCATGGGTGCTAACAGTGCAAGAATAAAGATGTAGGGTTCTTCAGTGAGGGAAGTCTCTTCATCCCGGTTTCCTAAGAAAACAAGGGCATGATCACAGAATGTGCGTGCTAATTCATGCCACCTCTGATTTCTGTTATTGCCCAAAATCTGTCAAACTTACTGAGAGGTGGAAATTTTGGAGATAAAAAATTCCATGAAATTAGGTAGCTAGATGGAAAATAAGCACCCCAATATCACATTGCTTCTAAGGAAAAACTTGCAGCTCAAGCTAATAGTAAAAGGCCCTTGCAGATCCTGCTTATGTATGGCTCTGCTTTGGAAGAAGTTTGGATCTGGCACCTCCTTGGGCCAAAGAAGCTAGGGTACAGCATGACTGAATGATAAGTGACAAATGGAATTCAATATAGATTAAAAAAGAAAAAAAAATAATAAACGTGCAAGGAAGAGTAGCACTCATGCACAGTTACAGCCTCTCAGCTGGCTGCAGTCATTTGGAAGAGAGTTCTTAGAGCTGTGATAAGCGCTGCTGTGAAAGTAGAAGTTCCATGGTCAGCTGTGGTCAAAAAAAAATATGTATATTATAAAGAATTTTTAGAAAAGAGTTAGAGAACACCACTGCATAAATCAGTTATATGTCTGCACCCTTAATAGAGTCCATAGTTACAGTTCTCCTGTCTTAAAGAGAATGTAGTAGAGCAAGGGCAATGACAGGTTTCATGAGAGGAGTAACTAAATAGCCTAGACTCTTCACCTTGGAAATGAGTGATGGGGATAAGATAATGAGCCAGAATAGAATACAAAATAAGGTCACGAGTAAGTGAATGGACATAACAGTACATTGTTTGACACAATTTCATTTGACATGCCCTAGGACTTCATTATAGGGAATCTGTTCTGTAAAAACATGAAAGGAGATGACCTTGTCACAGAACTTGAATTTAGTCTGTGAGGCTCATTGCTTCAGTATCTTAGAGGGAAGGATTTTTATCAGCTTAGAGGGGTGAATGAGGAAATCCAGGGGAGGAAAATCCATTAGAGATGAATGCAAAGATAGGCCCTCTGGCTCAGGAAGCTCCTGAGCTGCAAACTTACAGGAGCTGAAGAGTGCCTAGGGAGGTGGTGGCTTGTGCCAGCAATGCCTGTGTGGGGGAGCTCCTGAGGTACCTGCTGCAGGCCACTGTCAGAATGTGGGAACAGCTGGGTGTGTTGCAGCTGATTCAGCTTCAGGACTCAGATTGATAGGAGACCTATGATGCCTTGTGGAATATCCTTGCCAGATTTTCAATGTGTTTTTGTTTTTTAAAAATATATCAACTTCAATGAACATCAGACGCTTCAGTGAGAAAATCTTAATTATGATGTAGAGCTTCGTCCTCTGTGGAAATCAATAATTCACTTCCCTGAAGACCTACAAGTTATTTTCTCAAATAGTGGCAATGTGGCATTCTTGATTTTATTAATTGAAGCTTTAGATGGTCACCACCTCTTGTCTTTTCAGCCGGGGTAGACAATTAAAAGCTCAAAAAGGGTACAATTTCAGTTAAAAAAAAAAAAAAAAAATGCAACTTAAAAAAAATTGTTAGGAAACATCTATTTTGCTATCTTTGTTCTCACAGTCAGAATACCTGGACAAGCTATTACAGTTTGCCTAGTGCCTGTGCCATGTGCCTTGGCCCTGACCTGAAGAAAAGTTCAGACTGCAGGTCAAACGGAGCTGAAGACACATGCATAAATCAATGACTTGTTTTAGTGCCACCTTAAGACAACATGAGTGGCTGGCTTTTCTGACCCCACCTCCCTTTCATTTAATGTGCTTCTTTGGCTCTTCTTTAAAAGAGGGCTCTGCAGAGTAATTTCAGCTCTTATCAGCTTGCTGACAGCTATATGAGCCTTTCTGCTGGCTCCAGGCAATGAGTGCGGGCGTGTGAAACTTCCCATTCTTCAAGTGAAACAGTCCTGGATAGAGTTAAAGCAAATGTATGGTGGAATTTTCCTGTGGGTGGTGCAGCTCATATAAAGGAGGTGGGATTTAGTTCTTATTAATCAGTTAAATGGTACTTCATTTATCTGGACACTGGAAGTTCTTTTGAGTATAGCTAGGTTTTACATCTCCTTTTTCATGAGAACTCTCGATTTCCAGCTGCAGTTCTTTCCCTGACAGGGGACAGCTTCTGTCTCGGGGTTCTTTAGACTCATCATTATCAAATTTAAACGAACTTTCATCTGTCTGCCATTTGTAGCATTTTAAGGAGTGCGATTGGAGAGGCTAACCCTGCCTTAATCCTCCCAGAGTGCTTCGATGGAGCTCCGGGTCCCCCATAAATGTCAGAGCTGGACAATTTGCCATCTTATCAGATGCAGTGAAGTTAGCTGCAGCCCTCTCACCCCTCCCCCAGAGGAAAGATTTGTTGCTGCAAACAGCAAAGGAAAGAGAAAACTTTTTCCTGGCTTACAGCCAGGGTCACCAGGGGAGTTGTAGAATCCTTGGCATTTGTATATGAGACTTACATTCCCCCCTCCCCACCTCACCTTCTTCACTTGCTGTAGCAAGTATTCTTATCCTAAACTTTTTTTTCCTATTGTTTTTCCTGCCGTTGCTTTCCGGAATGAAGAAAACTTTTTAATCTTGCTTTATTACAGAGTGGTCTTCATGGCATCTCTGAGAAAGAGCTCAGAAATCTGAAAGCCATCAGCACCTCACTGAGTAATTTTTCTAGGGTGTAGTCATGGTGCCTTAGTATCTAGGTTTGCAGCCTCTGAACAAGAAAAGGTTAGACTTGAGCTGTAGGAGGGAAATAATGCTCTTTTAAGACTCTTTTTAAGATTTGACTGTATGTTTTTGTCAGGTGAGCTTTTGGTGCTTGCAGATCGCTGTACACAGCTTGGATATACCACAGCTAAACTCAGATGATCCAAATATTGGAGAAGCACGTACTACTTTAAAAGGAACATTGGAGAGTGTTTTGTGTCATGCCTATAAAGCAGCTAACTGCAGATGATTAAGCTGCTCTCCTGGCATTCCACTAATTCTCCATTACTCTCTGTTCTCCCTCTGCTGCTGCTTAGTCCATCCCACATCACATTTCTTTATGAAATTTACTTGCTCAGCTTAACCTTTCCTTCATTATTGAAACTGCTACAAGGTTAGCTTTTATACTATAAATACACTGTATTACTGTTGTAATTGCCTTTGAGCGTGTTAAACAGTAGGAGTAAATGCAACTCGGTCTTGGATCCATTTTGGATCCTGGTGAGTGGATAGAGACATAAATAACTTTCCCAAGGTCAAACTTTGGTGTTAATAATGGAATTTAGAAGTCCTGGATCCTGTTTTAATGACTACATCAAATGTGTCTTGCAACACAGTAGGAACGTTTGGCTTTAAGTTACAAAGGCTTTACATGTTCTGTGGAAACAGCCTGCTGCCAGATAATCTTTAGATGCCTTTTCCTTTAGCCTTCGTAAGTTGTGCAGATGTATCTAACAGCTTCTTAGATGCTTGTGTGTAGAAAAACTGTATCTTTGTTAGGACTGTAAAAGTGGACCGTGCTAGGAATATACTGTAATGCCCTTTGGCTTGCAAGGAGTATAACTTGTGTCTGAGGGTTGGTTCCTTCCTCTTGTTAGACTATTGTGAAGCTTAAGAAATAGTTTCCTGCAACTGGACTTACCTGGGTAATGGAATTCTGGTTGCGCAGGATCCTCAGAATACGTTGTCTTTGTTGCCTTGCGCAACATGCTCTACCATAAAATGCTTCCCAGCACTGCTGCAAACAAAAGCAGAAACATGTCAATGGTCCTTGTGGAGGTATTGGTAAAAACTCTTTCCTGATCCTGAGTCTGGTGGTCAGGTTAAGCCTGAGCACGAATGCAACACCCATTAACCAACTGTCTGAAATGCTTCAGTAAGCCAGCAGCACCAACCCCAGGCTCTGTCCTCTTCCTCTCTCTGCTCGTTTGTTTCTAATCTGTTGCTACCTGTGTTTAGTAACCAGTGCTTCAGGGAATCCCCTGAGAATTGAGTTGCATCTATTGCAGATGCCATGTTACGCATCTGTCAAGAGGGGAAAAACAACAATTTCCTGACATTTTTAATTGTTCGGGTGAAGCAAAAGACTAATATACAGAATAAATATGCAAACAGAGGTCGATGTCGTACTTTCCATCTTACTTTGAGATAGCAGGGACTCTATAAATGGATTTTATGCTTATCTTTGTGATTACTTCTCTTTTTTTTTTTTTTTTTGAAACTTGGTTTCATGTTGTAAAGAACAGTCCTCTGTAGCATGCTATTTCAGATGTTTTCCAAGAAGAAATAAATAACTCTAGTTGATGTCTATCAATTATTTTGTATATATAAAATTATTTTCAATCCTGTTCTTTTGCAGTGTGACCATCTCACAATGTTAATACAACCAGCAATTATTAATGACCTTATCTATTCCACCAGACAGTCATACAGCCATGCATTGTTTGAGTCGTGAAGGATAAGGTGTGTTTACATAGCTTGAGCTAATATCACTTATTTTTAAAATGTGGAGGAAAAAAGCAATGCAAGTTCTAAACTGAGTTTGTCCTCTAGATACACGGGGAAGAAAAAACCTTGACTACCAGTCCTTCAATTTTTATCCTCCACAGAATTCAGTAAGGTATATTTGTATTGAATCAAAGCTAGCAATAATGCCTGCGGATAAAAATTGTTCGGTGTTGAGAGCTATGTTTGAGTGTGGTATATGCATGTTTATGCTTATTTAAAGTAGAACTATATAACTTACAGGAAACATGAAAGCATGTCTTCATCAAAAGGACATGTTCTTCCTGGTACAGAGCTCTGAAACGAGGTATGTGCTGATTTTTGGATGCTGTAATGTGGTAGTAACCCTACCTAGATTATTTTTTTTCTTGCTTCAAAAAGCTGTCCTTTCATGTGTGTGATTGGCATTGGGCTTGCTTTGTGTTTAACTTCTCTAATCAAGGGAATTTAAGCTTCTATTCTCCCAGCATTAGTACAGCAGTCATGGGAAATTTCAAACAAGACAGATCTTGTTGCAGTAGTTGACACAAATAAAAGCAGTTGTGTTTTTATTTATTTATTTTTGATGCTGGATGCTGATTAAAAGTTTCCAAGCACCCTTTACCCATGTTGTAAAGCCAACCAGCAGAGAGCAGGGCAGCAGCTGAGGAGGGGAGATGGTAGTGGACATAGGACAAGATCACAGTGGGAAGTGTCAGTGTGTGTAACTCAGAAAGCTGGGAAAGGTGTAAACAGATCCCCAATTTATCTGTAGAGTGGGCTCTCCAAACACTGTTTTATTGGCCAGTGGCTCCTGCTTTACTAACCTCTAACCTTCACAATACTCAAAGGTGCTGCCCACCAGCCAGCCTTGTCTTTGAACCCCCTTTGGCTCCTGCCACCTCAAAGGCTTGCAGTCGGATTCCTATGTTTTGCTTGGGACCTCACCTCTCGGCAGGATGCCTGCAGCAGGGAAAACTGATCCACCCTGAGAACATAGACATATTTGATGGCAATTCCTCTGGGACTAGAAACCTATTGCTTTCAGTTTCAGGAACTGTCCATCATTTGTCAAGAAATGTGGCTAAAACCTTCTACAGCCTCCAACTTCTGGTCGTATTGTAGTTGAACATTCTCTACAGTTGCATACGCATACTTGTTCTCTATTCTTCTCTGGACTGCTGTTCAATCAATGGTAGCGTAAACCTAGGTTACCATTGGTTTGGTTTCATGTAGTTAACAGGGAGTGTGCTAAGGACAAACTGTTGTAAAAAGGATGATAGACACCCGAGTCATTTTGGCTGCTCCTCAGGTTAGATATGCTTGCCCTTCACAGTAACAGCCTGCTGAAATTGGAGGAGTTAGGGAGCCTTACAAACTCCTGGAAACTTAAGGGAAAAGAATAGGCTGTTTTTTTGTCTTTACATCATTATCAAAGATGACAAAGCCCCAGGCTGGATGGGGGTTTGGGCAACCTGGTCTAGGGAGCCATCGTTGCCCATGGCAGGGAGGTTGGAACAAGATAATCTCTAAGGTCCCTTCCAACCTGAACCATTCTATGATTCTATGACTGTGTAGATATGGCTATCTGGAAGCCAGATGAGAATCTGTATTACTGTCTCACAGCTGTGCTGCCAACACATGTATTAGCCTGTGAATACGAAGACAAAGCTGAATGCTCTTTGGGAGCAAAGGGAATGCAGTAAATGGTGGGCATTTTTGCATGATGCTGTTTCAAATTTCTGAGTGCTTTATGAAACTGCTTTTTTTTATCCCGTTCCTTTCTTTACCAATTGTCTCCATGCTTTGCAATGGTATTGCGAGTTACAGCTGAGAATGGATGAGTTCTGTGCTGCTCGTAGTGTTGATACCCCTTTGTTGGCTTCATAACTGAAATATATTTTGGCAATGGATTTGTAGGGTACCAGGGCACGAAGTCAGTTTTCCTGACTGGTGCAATGTCACCTTCTGTAACGGATTTGTCAGGCTGACATATTCCTTAATCAAAAAGCAAGTCTGAGCTGCAGAAATCTATGGTAGGAGGGGAACGTACCAGTGTTTAGTGGTATTCTTACCTACTTAAGTCTTGCATTCTTGCTGTTTTTAAAATGGAATTACTGTTGCTAGGACCTGAAATAGTGGAAATCTGTTTTAGAGGTCAAGGTAATGTAGGATTTCAAAGCCATATGAAATGTTACCATTTATTCTATTCAAATAGCTTCTTCTGTGTCATAGGTTTGAGCAAGATCTTAAACAGTGCATGGCTGTTGTTCATAATGGAAGATGAAAACTTGAAAAATCAAGATGCAAATTATCTGAGAGTATGGAAGCAAGACTTAAAATTTTAGTTTTAACAGGTGTGCTTCAAGGAACCACTCACATATAAGCATAGCGTGTTTTTGTGCATATAGATTACTATAAGTAATGTGATTCTTTTCAAAGCACGGACGAGAAGAACTTGAAGAAAACTGCAGTACAAGAAGCTTTAAGATTAATATCTGTGCTTGCACTAACATTTTCCTTTACCCTTAGCTCTTATGAGTCAGCATTTGTCAAGTAGTTTACAGCAACGAAACTGAGAGTCTATAGAAGTGAGTTACTCCCAAGTGGCTGGTATCTGAAGGGTAAGACTAGCATTTTGAACTCTGGCCTCTGTTCCCCTTATGAATTGGCAGCTTCAAAAAAGAAAAAGGGGAAAAAAAAAGAAAAGAAATTTGGATTGTGGAAAGATTTAGTTCTACTCTTCGTTGTGTATCTGAAGTAGGCAGATATGCTCATTTTATGACTGAAATTACTTCAATTGAGAATATTAATCTAGATCATTAGTCACCAGCTGTTTTACTTTTGAAGAGATATTGAGATTGAATTGTTATAAGATAATCAGCACCACAAAACATATGTCCATCCAGAATCTCTTTAAAGTGTGGGACCATAATGATATGTTTTGCTTGCTAAGCCTGCAGAACTGTCTTAAAATTAATAAATGTTTCTCCATAGGCATATCACATAGCTTGTATGAGTTAAGTAGATTAACGTTTTGGGAGGTTTACTTCAGAATTGTAAATGATTAGGAAACAAAAGTAGAAAGATGGAATGGAAATTCAAAACAATATGAAAAGAACATCATCATGTTCTACTTCTCATTTGTCTTTTTCCCTTCTGGAGAATCTTCTAGTTTGAGGTTTGGGAAAACCCAGCGTTGAACTGAGGATTAGTCTTTACCTGAAATGATTAGACGCCCTCAACCACTCCCCAATTTTAGCCTTAAAAATGGCATGCTGATGTTATGAGCACTCTTCATATGAAATCTATTCATCTACTTTTTTGGATAGGTTCTTGTTGACAAATAGCAACCATACAATCGATTTTGGTCGGAGTTGAAAAGTGCATTTAAATCAATTTTCTCTAAAACATGAAAATCATCTGGAAAGCTTTTCAATTTTAGGCAAACTAGCATTTGTTTACCAGTATTCCACAAAATTCCTTAACATTCCGGGATGTGGGGACACTTCTTCACTTTCAGACTGGGTTTTTTCAAAATAGTTTGCCTTGAGTTTGGGGTAATTACACTGGCGCTCCAAAAGAGAGCTAGGTTTTTAGAGTGTGACTTTATTTTTTTTTTCCATAGCCTGAAACACACAAATTATGTTTGACAAGCATGCATTCTTGTTTCTTCTCATTTCAAATCTTTGTACCTGTCTGGGAAAATGAGAGAGCCTCCAGATCATTTCTGGAAACAGAGCTTTGAGGAAAAGATTCTGGCTCAAAGCTGTTTGCTTACTCTGTCCTCCTCTCATACGCCTTAATAAGAGGAGCACTGATTATTCAGGAGGTATTTCAAAGCACCAGAGCTCTCAATTTCTCTCTGAAGGACCCCATTTCTTCATGAGTCGTCAAAGAGAAGAGTGAGCCAGCCAACTTTTAGGCATGTTGAATTTGACTGTGTGATACTACTCCTGAGGGTCCTAAACCAAACAAGCAGTTTTTTTAAACTCAAATTCTTACCACTGTATAGAAAAAACAGATTGCCATCTAATTCTTAATTGTATGAAGTCTTCTGAAGGTTTTTTGATAAACCTGTTTAAAGAAACAAAGATGTCTCTGCTTTTAGCTGATGCAGCTGGTATAAACTTTGCTGAAAAACTGCATACAAGAAGTGATACATATGATCAGCAAAGAAGTTTTTGGAGTGAGGAACCGGCTATACACGCGTTCAGGTGGTCCAGAAAGAGGGGACAGAAAATATGTGAATTTGTTGTTTTGGGGTCCATCATTTGAACTCAAGAGTTGTCTTGGAAAACTATGTGTAAAATGCTTGTTCCTCCAAAAGAGAAACTTACGCTCCCTCTTCAGTCTCATTTTACCTTGAGGTGATAGACAAGGAGGGGGCGAGAGCTCAAGCTTGCTATCTGGCTGTTACATATCATCAGCTATCCTCATATGCATCTTTACTGTGAGGCAAATATGTGGTAATTCAGTTTATGTTGAACCTCAATAGCCTACCTAATCTTACTGCACAATAGAAAGAGGGTAGGTATGAGGTTCATGTGACCAATTACAACAGCTTACTTAGCGGGCAGTAATTTGTTAGATCTAGGTAACTTAAAAGGCATTTATGTTGCAGTATTGCATGTACCTTCGGAGCCTGAAGGTCTTTGTGACTGTACTTCTGTGACTAGGGCTGGTAGATACACAGCAGAGCTGTAGATATTTCTTGTAATACCCTTTATGTCTCTGCTGAGGATACACATTTTAGCAAAGGGCTGCTGCAGTCCATTACTTTGGTAGCATTGCTTGGCTAGACACTAGTTTTATTAGTTGAAGGTTTCTTTTTGCAGATAATGAGAGGATAAAGCGAAGTTCTTCTATCCAACCCCAAATTTACGAAGGTCTGAAACAGTTACACCTGAACACCTCTGTGATGTGGATATTTCACGTATTGCTGAGACGCTGAAGTTGAGCCAAGATTAAAAGGTCACCTATTTTCCAGGCCAGTGCTAATGCAGCAGCTAGATCACACTCTTCTCTTTAGCCAGACTTCACTACTAACTCAACTGATCAAGGAGTAAAAACCAGAAACACTAAGCCATCAAAAAGGGAGAAAGTAGAGTCCCCTCAGCCAGTGTGAAAATGGTTATGTTTCAAGGCCTCGTAAACCTTTTCAAGGTATTTTGGAAACACTGAACTCCTGCAGTGGGGCAAAATCTTACAGCATCATGGCGCCTGACCTAGAAGCTGAGAAAAGTAGTGGTTTATGGGCAGTTAACTTTTACTGCTCTTTTGTGAATCTTGTTTTTTCTTGTTTGCTAACTTTACAAACTCCCACCAAATCGTGGGCTATGAAAAGAAAAACAGAAGTCTAGAAAGTTCCCTTTGTGCAATATTTTTCCTCTTGATCTAAGTATTGCAGAAAGTACCCCTTTCCTTGCCTCATGCCTTGTGTTTTTCTTTTCACAGACCAATCAAAAGATTTACATTGATCTGTCTTGCACTCTACACTGGAGCACCATTAGTGGCATTAACACTAGAACTTATAAACATTATATGAATGGACTCTGTAACCTGATGCTGTGCTGGCTTGTAAAGAGCTTATAAAGAGATGCTAGGCCCCCAAGTGTGTTTATTTCTAAGGAAAATAACACCTTAACTAAATAAATGTTACTTTCTGTGAGTAGGCTACCCTCTTGCTGCCTGTTGTATTTCTGCCTGTTGTCTTGTACAAAAATAGCTACAAATGCTTCTGTGCCGACCTCTTGCTTGTACCAGTGTATACTCAGTATTTTCTGTTTAACTTCTTCATAGCCCACCTGTGCAAAACCCCACAGCTGACAACCAGTGGAATTGAACTTTTGGGTTGAATGTTTGTTTACTTGTTTGAAGAGACCTAAAATTTTCCATACCATCTGCAAGTTTGATGAAGAAAACTAAACTAGGTTTCTAAACTTTTTCTTCTGTCTTATGGATCTTGCTCCTATCACTGAAAGTGCATAGATGTACTTGTAGAGACATGTTAACACCTCTACATTTTATGAAGCATTTTTAGCCGTACAGAAACAGGTGGGATTTCATGACCAATCTAATGAGGATGCATCAATTGAAAGTGGTGGGGGGCAAGGGCACAAAGAAGGGAGACAATTCAGAGCTATTACTTCCTGGCTTGCCTGTGTTTGTGACTTTGGTCTGAAGAGCTTACGTCTTGGAGAGAGGGGATGGTTTGGTCTCCACTACCTTCAGTCTGTGGCTTCTGTGGTGAGGCAATCTTGGCTTCATAAAATTTTCTACAGAACTTGGATTCAGGTGAGTTAATTTCATGGGAAATCTATTGTCTTATAGGATATTCCAGTCACTTCAAAGCCCTCAGGCAACCTGATAATGTCGTGTATTTCTCATTCTCTATCAAGGTAGTCATTACCATGTATTTTACTTTTCCACATGTCGGTAAAGCTGTTATAGAAAACACTACTTTTCTATCTTTTATCTTGGATCTGTCCTGTATTTTCTATATGTTTAGAAATTTAGAAGGGGAAAAGACGCTGTGTTTCTCAGATACCTGTTTGTAATTCCAGGTAAGCCATACACGCAGAAAAAAATCCAATAGGTTAACATATGTTCAGCTGTGTCATTTTGGCAGTGTTACAAAGTACATATTTGATCTCTGTTTATAATTTGGATTGTTTGTGACCTGAGCAATATTTGGGTGTATACAAGTTTAGGATTCACTCCAAGTCTGTGGTCCACATAAAGTTTCCTTAGAAAATTCCAAAACCTAATCAAGCAGACTCCTGAAGAACTAGACATTAATTTCAGTTCAAGTTGAAAGGAAGGGTATTCTGACCATATCTTGACTGCAGACCTTGTATAATCAATACTGTGTGGAAGACAAGATCTGTAATTGTGGATCATTTATTTCAAGGTCCTCTAAGCCTTTCAGGTCAGCTCTAATTAGTATGCTGTAATTGTAAAACATTACAACCATTTCCCGATATATTAAAGCTACTCTTGAGGACATAACCATTAGTCTCCTGAATTCACTGATAAGGGAAGGAGAAATGGACAGCTCAGAACAACTATGTAAAAATACTAAGAAAGTTGGCATAGGAGTCAGGAACAGATCTCAGGGCTGGTTTTCTTGTTTTGCTCTCCTGTATCCCTGTGTGTGTTCATGGGATTTTTATTCCCCCTAGGTATTCATTACATTCCAACATAAGCTTTTCAACCACACTAAGTAGAGCAGAAAATACATTTCAAATGGAATTGACACACATCTTCCCAATAGAAAACTTTCCCAAAATGTTTAGCAACTCACCATGCTGAGTAGCAGAGACTAGCAAACCCTGTTAATCAGTTCTGCTTTATAAAAGCAAACAAGGTGGGAAGGAAGTAATGAGACCCCGAAACATCTGTTCGGAGACTTAGAATCCCCTTAGAAGGTTTTGAGTTCTGCCTTAAAGAAACACAACTCCAAAAAATTACATCCAACTGTGGGAACATTTTCTAGCTCATTGCAAAAAATTAATTATCTAAATATTAGTGTATAAAAAACAAATTCCTTCTGCCCTCTTCTCCACTTCTGCTTCTGATTTCAAGGTGTAATTTTACCTGACATTGCAAACATCCTTTCAGCAAAGAGATGCTAGATCAGATCCATCCTGGTTTCACTGAAGGAAGAAATATAGAGTTGATTATTACAAAGCTAGATAATTGTAATTATTACAATATAAATAGTCTCAGAAGAAGTTAGGAATGTTGTCATTTAGTAACAGTGAAATACACAGTCCCATACTGCTTAGTTATTATGGAAAGTTGCATATTAAAAGACTACATAAAATAATTTCCACTTTCCAGTTAGTGCTGCTTATAGCAGTAATTTTCTCAAGCTGTTGTCTCATACGAAAATGAAATTTGGAATCTGTGTTCTTACTCTTGTTCAGTTAGGTTGCCCAAAGAGTGGTTGTTCAGTTTGCTGTTCTGGTCACTTTCAGTTCTCAATGAATTTTTTATTTTCTTTTCAAGTCACTTGCTACTAAGTTCTGGATAATACATTTTTCTTAAGAAATGGGGTAGGGATAAAGGAATATTTGTTTTTGCTTAGAATATGGTGCTTCTTTATTTGGTGTCTTCTTGATATTTTAAGAAGTCAGATGTTATTTATTCTTGCCTGATCATTTAATCCTTCTGCTATTACAGTTGAATATAATATTCGTTTTGCACTGTGGTCTTGCACTGTGGTCTTGGTACTCTTTCAGCCTGTTACCCAGCTGTTCAGTCCTACCACGGAGAGAGATCTGGAGAAGTGATTCTGTTCTAGAGTGAAATTCCTTTGTGTTTTCTCTGCATAACGAGCTCCAGAGAGAAATGTAATATTTTGGACACACTCATCTACCTCCTTAACAAAATTTTGAAATAATCTGTAGCAGTAAGGCTTATGTGTGTTAATGTCTTCTCATGATAAAAATAGGAGAGCACTTCTCTCTTTTCCTGACAGTTTTTTTTTCTTTTTTTTTTCTTTTTTTTTTTTTTTCTTAGTGGAACATGAATTTCATTTCTTCCTAAATATTTAATGAAACTGTTCTGAAGAGCCTGTTTTACAGACTAGCCACAGAGCAGGGCTTTGGACTCAACATTTTGGCCACAGATTTTTTGCATTTTCCCTATTTATAGTCTTTCTTCTACACTGTTCTTTAGCTGAACAATCCTGCAGCACAAGTTACCTAAGTAGGAATCACCCTTTGTCTTCTATTAAAAAGCAGTGACCTGCCTGGTGAGACGTGCTCGCAACTTACCATTACAGTTAAACAAGTTAGTTTTGGTTTATTTAAAGTCTGTATCTCCAAAAGCTTGATATTCCTTCAGTAACATCATATTCTAAATAGTGCTCTTTACTGTTCTCATACCACATGCCTAAAACTGGCCTTTCTGTAGAGCCTTTTTGCTGTTTAAAAAATACGTAACAGTAAAGTAGCATTTGCCCGACTTTGTATGTTTTTTTCTTCAGTTGCAGTATTCTGCTCTGAAAGCTTCTAAACGTCCAGTTAACAGAAAACTTCTAATTGTTTGTTTTACCACCTCAATGCAAAAGCATACTCTTGCACTTGGTACTGAACCATGGGCAGATTTTAAATTAAATTATCTGCTGGACATTTCAAGGTGCTGGAGTTTCCTGAAGAAAAATCAGATTGAAAAAGTTCACGTATTTTGAACCAGAGCACTTGAACTATATTTATTGGCAAAGCATATTTCCTTTTGGGTTGGATATGATCCTGCAGGATCATTTGATGATTCTAGGCATTTTAAAAGTATGTTTTTATCTCTAATAGGAAATCAGATAAGTCAGCATTTTCATTTCCAAATCCCTGTTTTTCTTCTAGCATGTGTGTCTTACACAGAAACTGGGATAAGATTAAAACTTGCCATACAGGGCCTGAGAATGACCCCTCTGTGAAACTCAGTGCGCCTGTGTACGGGGAAATTGCATGCTTCGTTTCAGCCTGCAATTTTACATTTCCTTTGTTGTAAATTAGCCCAGGCGAATGATTGTAACTAATTAGCAAGTGCATGTACTTTTATGTAAAAATCTTATATTTAGCTTTGTGATTTTTTTTTTTTTAGCAGACTTAGGGGAGTTATTAGTTTGATGGAGTTCATGAGTACTAACATTCTCTATTTGATCAATTGTTTGTAATAATGATGTTAAAAAGTGGCTTAAGTTCCACCTTCTATGTTCCATGCCTTTATTAGGCTGTTTAGCTGCACTGTGGATGCCTCTGCCTTGGATAAGCTGAGTACAACAGTAACTTCTGTTCTATGGTCAATCTGCTTTTGTCATTTTTTTCAAGAGGAAAACTAACGATAAAGGTGTGAAAGTGACTGATTTCTTCGAGTAGCTGCAAGGTTTTTAATTCTACTCAATCACTTGCAAAGTAATGCGGTTGCTTCCTTATATTGGCTGTAAGTCTTCTTTTTCATGGAAGCGGGATTGAGCTTGAAGTCTGCTGGCTCTCCAGAAATATCCTAGTTGCAGTAAACATGCCTCCTAACTTAATTTCCACCTAACTTGTAGACTGCATTGAACAGATAGTGTGTGTCAAGTCAAAGCTGATTATTAAGCACTGGATCTGTTCAGAATGAAAGTGAATTTTATTCTCTTTGCAGGCAAGGTGGTTCTGGGAAGCATATTTTCGATCGATGAAAGCAATTGCTCTTGCTACTCTTCAGATTATCAACGATAGAATCTATCCATATGCTGCAATTTCTTATGAAGAATGGAATGATCCCCCAGCTGTGGTAAGTAAATTCGTTTGATTCACTCATAAAACAAATCACTTTTTTTTCCCTTGTATAAGAGGTATGTAGTATGAAACTTGGTAATAATTGTGTGTGTGTATTTGTGTACGCATTGTGTTGGTAACTTGAACAGATGAAGTTAATATATTTTATGACAACTGGCAAAATAACTAGCAGTTTGTTTTACGTCCTGGCTGTGAAATGTGAACTTTTGCTATTGCACTCCAAATTTCTCATTTATTTATTTATTTGTCATGCATGCGTGCGTCCACACACATTTATTTATGCTGATTTAGCGTGAGTTTAGTGCTCTTAAAAATGAGTAACCACAGTGGGAATAGTGGACGTGCTGAAGATCTTAATTTGCAAGGGTCTTTAATATAATTCTGCTGAAATAGCTAATTAGTCCTATGCCTGCAATTTTCACCCTGTTATTTCTCCATAATTTCTCTTCTATGGAAACTGATGATCAAAGTTTTGCTAAGATGTTGGGTTTTTTTCCTTTAAAAAATGTTTCACTGGTTGAACCTACCTCTGTTAAGAAGAAATGCTGGAGAATTAATTAACCTTTGGCACCAGGCAGCTGGTTCTGATTTTTTACAATATAAAAGCCTACAGATGATTTTCTCTCATAATCAGTTAATTTTGTCTGTGTCAAAATATAAAAAATAGTTTTGTTTTACTAGTAAAAACAAACTCGTTTACTGCCTCACTTTATGATGGGTTAGGGAGAGTCTCTCTGGAAGCTGGGTAGGAGTGCTCGGGAGCTCGGTGCTGCTTTAAACTCCTCACGCTGATTAAGTGTGAACAGTTGCTGCAGAGGGTTAGAAGCTCGTTGCTGTGGTACAGCAGACAAATTTCTGTTGCCTAACCAAAGGCGTTGGTCTGCTGTTGACATTGACTTGAGAGCAAATGTGATGCTCATCAGTATTTAATGAACAAATAAGCTGCAGAAGAAGTATGTATGTATTCAGTAAGTAGGGGGTTGAAGCATCTTAACACCTTTAGATGATGCTAGCAAATCAAGCATCTTGATGCACCCAGTGAAATGAAGAAAATGTCCTTAAGGAGGCTTTAAAGGGGCTACAAAATCCTCTTATGGTTCTCTCCTGTACTGAAAACCCATCCAGTTCTGGGGAAGCTATTCTTACTCTAAGCAACAAGCAGGCTTTTTTTTTTTTTTTTTTTTTTTTTTTAATAAATATATACTTTGAAAAAAATATTTATACTTGTTTTTCATCCTAGAAGTTCTTAGGCAGGTTTATTGCCACAGACACGGCAACATGTAGAACAGAGCACTGAATCTGTAGCGGAACGCATAACAGCAGTGCCATGCTGGAGCAGCACCGGGAGTAAACAGGAATGTTTTATGAATGTGCAATTGCAAAGAAAAGTTAGGGGGCTGACTGTAATTAGACAGACTGGAATTTGTCCAGCATGTTGGAGTTAACACCTCATATCGTGACTCTTGTGCCACGAATGGTCAGTTCCTTGGTGGTTTTATGTCTCAGTTGAAAGAATTTGATGTTTATCCTAGTCCATGAAAATTGCTTAATATGTGCATGAATTCATTTCTAGCTTCAATATGAAACAGAAACATCATAAAAAAGTTCCTTTATGGGCTGTGTAAGCTCCATCCTAGCCAGCAACACAGAGTGCTTATGACCCCTTCTCACAGGGTCAGTTTAAGAAAATAGAATTCAGATTGGGAATTTTTCAAGAGCAGTTAAATTTGTAGAACAGAAGTACACAACTCAGTGATATCTTTAACTGTGGTTTTTGATAGCTGCTCTGAGCATGCATGAAAAATTCGTTTATCAGGCTCTCTTCATTTTTTTTGTTTTTTGGGTTTTTTTAACCAACTAATGCTATTGGGTTTTGAACCACGTTCTTTCCTTGGAAGTGAGTAACTAGAGCCTTCTCCAATTTATCTTTGAGATTATTTTTCCTTTGAATATATGTTTCTTTGAATGTTTTATCTCTTTGATAAGGGTTGAGAACGTATTACGGTTATCTCTTTGAGGCGAGAGCATATTACAGTTGTGATCTGTAGGGGAACGTGTTCTCCAGGACCCAGATAATTTCTAATTTCATGCAATTTGGAAGGTGATGTGTGGATGCCCCCTCCCTGGAAGTATTCAAAGCCAGGCTGGATGGGGCTTTGGGCAGCCTGGTCTAGTGAGCGGCGTCCTTGCCCATGGCAGGGAGGGTTGGAACAAGATGATCTCTAAGGTCCCTTCCAACCTGAACCATTCTATGATTCTATGATATACAGTATCTGCTACTAAATCTAATAAGCCACTGAGTTCTTTTACAACATTTTTTAAAAATAATTGTGGTACTCAGTTGTCAAAATTCTGCTTGTCACAGAAATAATGATCTACTGGAGCCTGAGTGTGTTTCTTATCTAAGTTTGTGCCTAATGTGGACTCATAGCTCTGTTGTAATTTCTAGTTTAGATGAAAAGTGATAGTTGGAAAGCAGGTACATGTGTACATTTGGGGTAGCAGAAGATGCCAACTGTATTCTCGAACTCTGATAAGAAGACAAAATAACTAAAGATGACTGGAATGTGTTCCTCATTTGCAAGAAAATTGCCATATTCGTCTCTAGGTAAACTCCAAGACTGAAGCATTTAAAGAAAATTATTTCAGATTGGCCTCAGGGCCAGGATATAGGTAACTGTTGAAGCACCTGCAAGTTAGCGTTAATATCACAGTGAAATGTGCAAGTAACTTGGTGCCAAAAATTCTTGTGTTATTGGCCAGAACTGTACCTCCAGAACTTGTCATTTATATTTTCCCTTTGAACTAGGCTGGCTCAGCATGCAATTCCTCTTGCTATCCTTGTTCACCATGAGGTTGTGGTCAGTAAGGATTATATATGGTGCTTGTATATATTCTCTTGTTCCCATTACACAATTTCAAAAGAAATGGAGTGGGGAGTTGAAGAAAGAGTATGTAAAAGCTGTAGGCAGATTAGCAGAAGGTGCAGAGGATGCAATCACCACTTCAGTGCAATGGGTTTACTTGAGTCAGAGATTGCTGTTATCGGTACGAGGCTGTAATAGGGTAATAATAAGGTTTTCGAAAATCGTAGAATCATAGAATGAAAATGAGAAAATGACAGCATGGATTTGATTATGGAATATTTAGACAGAAAAGGCTTGCATTAATTGTTATATGAGCTTACATGCTAGGAGAAAGACACCTTCCTAACAGAAAGAAGAGCAATACTCTGTGCAAGATCATCACGCAGAGGAGAATGCTTAGCTAGCGAGCATCCTTGGCTGTGGTTGCTTACCTACCTACCTTTGTAGTTTAATGTTCCTTTTTCTTTCTGTCCTGGGGGTTAATTTTGCTTAGTGTGCTATTAGAGACCTGAGAAGTAACAGAAAAGTAGAGCTCAGTGAAATGCCCTGATTGTTACTTGTTTTACTGCTCAGTTGCTCCAGCTGCATTGTGTGTAAAATAAAACAGTGAAAGCATTATTTCTGCTTTGGCAATTAGCATAACTCATAACTCTTCAAGATGCATATTGTGCTGTGCATTTTGTTGAGCTGTTGCAAACTCATGAATTTGTCCCCAGGTTTAAGATTCGTTGTCTAATTTCAGTCTCTTTCCTATGATTTTATGTAGTACTGGCCTTTTATTATTTTGATTATAGTACAGTAGCATTAAGCCTATTTTGAGATAGCAAACATTTAAAAGATTACAGCCTGTACATATAATAGATAAAAGATTCTCAGGGGCCCGATATACTTAAGTCTGAAACTGCAGTAGCTATGAAGATAAAGCTGCATCATTCACAAGGGCTGCCTCGAGTTTGGCACCGTTTGCCAAACTGGACTGTTGGGGATTTACTCTTATTTTCTGAAGACTTTCTATTGAACTTTGGTAATTGGAATCAGGAGTTAGAACATCTGCAAATGTAATAATGATTACATTCTCTTTTTGACAGAATTGCATTGGGGTTTTTATCTGAGGAGATGGCTGTTACTTTGGACAGCTAGCATGCAAGTGATATTCATGCATTTAAAATCAGTGAGGCATGCTCACAGCTAAGTCTGTGTATAGATCAATTTTATTCCTTTTCCCCAGATATCCCTCCTCTCGACACAATGAAACAGCAGCCCACCACCTTGTGTTGAGTCTCTAGTTGCCCAAACACTTTAAACTGCTCTAAACAGGTACTGTTGCCAAAAGAAGCAGTCGTGCACTCTTCTACATTTGGATGATGATTTTTCTCTCTGTGCTACCTTCTTCTTGAATTTTCTGATTCACTTGTGGTGAATTAACTGAAAGTGGTTTCCTTCTGTAAGACTTACCCAGCAAAATAAAAGAAAGGTGGGGAGGGACGAAGGAGAGAATGGGTGGCTGGAAGGCTGCTTCTTTTGGCATTAATTTGGCTTATATTGGCTCAAAATGTTAGTGAGACTGTTGTCTGAGTATCTTCACTGCAGCGTGGGCACAGCAGCGGTGCAGGAGGGTGTTTTTCCAGCAGGAGGGGATACAAGGTACACAGAAGATAAATGCATATGCAGTTAATTCCATACTTAATACATTGAATGGTTGAAGTGATCCAAGCAGTTTTATGTGTTTGCATTGCTCGACTGAAGACTGTTGTCCTTTTCTAAAGAAAAGTGGATGGTTTCCCTACTCAGAGTTTCCTACTCATAGTGTTGAAGAGGTGGAAGACCAGCGGTGTATAATGTGCTGATACGTAATGGAATAGTACTTTCAGTAGAAATGCACTATTTCCTCCTTTTAATGAGGAGGGGGCAAGTGGTGTTTTGTAATTATTGGTCTAACCATTATCCATTAGGCGGTGGCAATCGGTTATGTTCGAGTAAGCCAGAAAACGGTGGTTTGTATGGTGATCATTGTGATTGTTACCAATTTGGGCTGGATTAGAACTAGTGATGTGGATTTTATGTAGTACTGGCCTTTATCTTCAATGTGTTATCTTCAATTAAGTACTCTGTAGTGCTCTAATGGGGGTAAATTACTTTCTCTCTTCACAAACTATTTGTGATTATTTAAATTCTCCTTTTACTTTACTTCATACCTTCCTAACATGTATTGCTTTCTGAAAAGTGTGTAAGATGAGTTTTTTCCAGTTTTTCTTTAGCTGCTTTTGTTGAAATTCTTCTTCATCTGTTTACAGTATTGACCTATAAAACATTAGATTTTGTTTGTCAGTGGCTGCTTTTGGGTTTAGACCTTGTGTGATACAGACCGTACTTCAATAATCGCTTGAGAAAATCAGTATGCCGAACAGCAAGCATACTAGATTTTGGTTTTCCCAGTGAGACAGGAAACAGCAACATTGTTTGGTTTGAACTAAAACAAACAGCTAAATTATCTTTGTGCAAAAAATGCCATTCATTTAGCAAAGCCTAAGCTGGATGTTCATTTGTGGACTTCCTCCAATTACCAGACGAATGACACTTGTTAAATGATTAAACTGTTTTTGAGCTCTTTGACTAGTATTTTGTAGCTCGTGCTCCCCAGATGATGCCAGTATTATAGTTGTACTTCTGTCCTAGTATCACTTGTCAGCTTCAGAGCAGTAGCCAAATATTAATATATGCTTTTTTATATTTACCTGTAAATGAGACAAATCTAACATTCTTTTTGACAGTGCACATCTGGAATTTTTTCCATTGAATAATATTAGATTTCTGTTCGTGCTGTATTTCCAGCTACATTGTGTGATTGTTTTAATCACACAATAGAATCACATGATGTGTTGCATGAAATATTCCTTTATTTGCCATGATAGAAGATACATATTCTTTCTTATAATAAATATGTTTCAGTTTAATTTTATGCTTTGTGCACTGGACAAACAGAGTGTACCGTAGGTATTTAGCTATAAGTGTTGGTTGTTTTTTAGAATCGTATTATGGCTTGGGGTGAAGGGGACCTTAAGGACCATCCGGTTCCAAACCCTCTGCCGCGGGCAGGATCACTGCCTACCAGATGAGGCTGCCCAGGAACCCATCCATCCTGGCTTTCAACACTTTCAGGGATGGGGCATCCACAGCTTCTCTGGACAACCTGTTTCAATGCCTCACCACCCCCTGAGTAAATAATTTCCTCCAAATACCTCATCTAAATCTCCCCTCTTTTAGTTCAAAACCATTCCCCCTTGTCCTGTCACTATCTTCCCATGTAAAAAGTCAGTCCCCCTCCTGTTTATAAGCTGCCTTTAAGTACTGGAAGGCCGCAATGAGGTCTCCCTGGAACCTTCTCTTCTCCAAGCTGAACAAGCCCAACTCCCTCAGCCTCTCCTCATAGGAGAGGTACTCCAGCCCTGTGATCATCTTTGTGGCCCTTCTGATTGTTCTACCTGTCTTATGGGAATTATAAATGCAAACTTTGTTCTTGATAATTCACTTCTCACTGAAAATCTATTCCTTTGGCACATTATTAAAATTCAAGAGTTGAAGAGATGAACCTGAAATGAAGATTTTTTGTAAAAAAAAATGTGTTCAGCCAATAGATTCCATGTCAGAAGGGCTCAGACAGCTGATAAAATATAAGCAGCTAAACAAAAAAACATGCCGAATAACTTAGCATTATAGTTGTATGATATATTTTGGCATTCCTAATCCATGATTCAGGACAGTATCAGATTTCATCACTCAAGTAGGAATAGGTAGGACCTCCGGTGTGCCTTCCAGCTAAAATGATTTTGGGGAAGGTTTATAATCTTCATCAGAATGTGAAATGTTGGCCATGCAACTTGACTTGTGATTCTATGGAGCATAAGTGCCATGGTTGGCTCCAGAGAAGGAGAGGGGGTTAATCCCTTTGGTTTTGCCCTATGACCACTTTAGGATGGGAAGCATGATGAAATACTTTCTCAAAGTATTCCATAAAAACTTATCATGAATAATTGGAGAAAAATAGAATAAATCAAGGCCCTTTTGGTCTAGTGATTCATAATTGAAACCACATTGAGGTTAGGATTGATGTTGTGAACAACCCAGCTGAAACAGCCTTACCCACAGAGGCAGGGGATGCATCTCTGCTTAGATGTATAGACAAACTGCTTAGCTACTGTGTAAGTTCAATACTCTGTTGTCCTTACCTCTGTGCTTTTAATAGAGATTTGAGAATTGTTATCATTCAAACTGTGATTTCAATAATATGTTGTTTATAGCAAGCACTAAGTCTGGTTGTTGAAAATAAAATATGTAGGGAGGAAAAACCACTGTCTTGTTCATGGTGTAACAGTGGAATTTCATTCTGAAGTGCTCTTGCTGAGTTTTCCCACTAAATGATGGCTAGGAAGTTCTTGGCTCTTTTCTGTAATACGGAATAGCATCTTAAAGCCTTGTTTTCTCGAGACCATTTTGTGTTGTAATCTGTCAGCTGTGTGGTGTGTCTTCAAGTCTTTTTCAATGGTATTCAGTTTATGCTTAAATAAGAAATTTGGGGTAGGACCCTATCTTAGTTATGTTTGGTATTTTGCAAATGCCTTTTAGGATCTGTGGTATTTATAATGAGTGGCCAGTTCTAAGTCTAGTGTCAATAATATTATGAATATCTTACCTTTCTCACTTCTGTATCCGAAGATAAAACTTCTTGGCTAACTTGAAGGTTCCACATTGAGTCTAACCCTAAGCATCTCACTTAATGAGGATTAACTCCCTTGATATATTCCATTAAGGAAGAACATTAACTTCTAAAATAGAATCAAGTTGTTTTTAATGACCAAGAGGAGAACAACTTTTAATGTTTCCATAGGAAAGGATACTGCTTTATTTCTAAGACTTTTTTATACATGCACACTTGTGGAAAGCATCCACAGCTGCAGTAGTCTGAATCCTTCCCTGTAACACTTATCCATGTCTGAAATCTCCTCTCTCCCCAGCTTCATGCCATCTCTGAGTTCTTGCTGTCATTCAGGTCCCACTGCTTTGGCTTTTCATGTGATCTGCAAAGAGTTGTCAGACCTAAGTGACATGAGATTACTCTTAGGAAGCTAGTGTTTGAACTTGATCCTTTTTGCCCATAAAAATGATTCACAGCAAACAACCTATTAATCTTAGATTAATTATCCTGGCTCCTTTAATGCTATTAGCTGGGAGGGTGAGAGTGAAGGATTGTCTTCTTCTTAGCTGAATGTCAGCACTTTGTCAAGGGGAGGTGATGGATGATCAATCCACTGTTGCTGCTTACTCTTCTTTCTGAGAGTGAAAGTTCCTGTGAATTTCTGTCATGATTTTTAATAAAGATGGGCCTGGAGCAAATGTTCCTTCACCACTCGGTTTCTTACGCAATGACTGGGAGAACCCATCCCTACGTCATTATCCATTTTGTGCTTTGCTTCCATAATGGAAATTTAATTAGGTTGCTGTTGAATTAATTGCCTGTATGGTTTGCTTTTCCCAAGGAGAAATCTGGAAGACTTTAGTAAATTATGGAGGCTTAAATTTGCCCGATTTCCTGCAGAAAGCAGGGTCAATAGGTCTCAGACTGTAGACACACTCTTCAGGCAGGCAGCAGGGGGTTGGCTCTTAATGGCACTTGAGAGGTGCTTAATTGCCTTTTTGAAATGTTTTTCTCAAATGAGAGGCTTGGTTCTCCCATCCATTAGTGTAGGTCTACAGTCTTTTCCCTCCCTCCATCATCCTTTAGTAGATGCATGAGCAAAAACACCTGAAAAGTTGTCTTATTTTTCCTAAGTTATAACCAGCAGGGGAGAATGCTCATGCCTTTCTGAAGGTAGTAAAATTTGGAATTTAAGTGTACATAAAACTTAGGTTTTTAAGAGAAATGATAATTTTTATAGGCACGTATACATATGGTCTCACATGTGCATCTTAAATTTTTCTGTGAGTACCTAAAATAGTCATAGAATGGTATACACAGGATAATCCTTTTCCAGGGATATTATAGTAAGTAATTTATTAGGAAATGCTGTAGATAGAGAAAGTGGGGGCTGCTAATTTAGGTGGCAATGCTTGCCCACAGGTAATAAATACAGCATTGTCTATAGATTACTTTACCAGTTATTTCTTCTTATAGGGCAGAATCATATGATTTTCTTGGCAAAGTATTGAGTATGAAATTAAACCTCCACTACAAGTATTAATGAAAAGAGGTTTCTGAAAGTTGTTTTAAAGAGCTTCTGAACATTACAAGGATCATTTGGGTAATAGCAGTCTTGGGGTGATGGTTGCATGGAAACGAGTCTGTAAAGCTTTAATGAGATGGATTGTGCTCTGTTAACATTTAGATTGTGATTTGCTGTAGGAATTATCAAAACTAGAACAAAATCAGAGGGTTGGCTCCTCTTCGTGTAAAATTAGCATGTAAAATTAGTCTCTGCATGTATCAATTGTTAAAGTAATTAACATGTATTTTCTGAGTTATTGAGTATAGTCCTCTGCTATCACAGGTGGCCATGTTCCTTTCATAAACTGAAGTTGCATTATGCTATTACTATTTCTATTTCTTCTGTTGACTGAAAAATAACGTATTTTCCATTAGGAACCTCTGCGACACTTGATATCAAATGTTACTTGTGCCAGACCTGATAAAGGATGTCTGTAGCTGAAGACTACCATCTTCACTTGTCTGTCTACTAAGCTATTTTGGGAAGTCTAGTAAAAGATACTACTCCTATTGACATATTCTTGCCTGAGCCATATCCTAACATATCATAGATAAAACAGCATGCTAATATTGTGCTTAAATTAAAATCTCTTTTCTACCTCACATATTTATCCCCCCTTCAGTGTTGATGTGTTTGTAGAAGTAAATACCACTCACATTGTATTTTTTCTCCTTTGTTAAAATGGTCAAAAATGTTACAAACTCTTTAAGCAAAATAGGCCATCTGTTCTCCCCGTCCTCATAGTTACAAGGCATTCCTAGTTAGAAGCGTCTAACCACTGAGTATGAGGAGGGTGATTGTAGGATGTGTAACGAAGAGTAGCCCAGAGATGAAATCAGAACATGGAAAATTGCAAGATTTATTTGCTACAAATACAAGTCTGTAAAACTTGCTTTCCTCCTGATACAAGCAGACTTAGAGTATGAGTTTAGCTAAAGATTCTCACAAGTTTCTATAACCTGCTGGTGGTTGCTGACCGCTTGAGTGTTCGTAGTTTTTACAGGCTGAGATTCAGAACTTCCCTGCAAAACAGCATCGCTCAGTTTCTGCTTTCCCAACTCTGCTTTTCACCTCATCCCAAAAGGTCTTGTTTTTCACTTTACTTCTCTGTCTGACCCTTGGTATCTGCTTGGAACGTCAGCTGGAATGGAACAGTTGAGACTAGAACACCGGCGCTTTCATTCCTGTCGAGTGGTCCCTTCGCTGCTTCCTCCCCCACATTGTTGATTCCAAACGATGTTGGCACATGCAGTGAGAATTTCACTGTTTAGTCTCTTGCCAGTTGAGCTGGTCTCCTTGTGCTGGCAGTGTATTGAAATGAGACCTCTAAAGTCTTAAAAGAGATGCCCTAGTTAAAATTCAGGAGGGGTGAATAACTCTCTGAAATTCATCTTTGTATCTCATGCCTTTTTTTAAGCAGAATAGTTTTTCTCACCCCATTTAACAAACCAAATTTTGTGGAAGCTAGTGTATTATTCCTCTTAGTGTCTGCTTTTGCCTTTTTTGCTTGGATGCCTGTTTTATGTCAGGTTTATGGCTCTTGCTGTTTTTTTTTTTTTTTTTAAATGTCTTTTCACTTCTGAAGTTGTTGTGCCAATTATGTTTCTGTTTACAGAGTCCTGACTGTAAATTTAAATGTTTTGAAATAGTGATGAGTAAATGAGAGCTGAGTCATGCTAGCTGAGTTCAAGGTTCACCTTAGTTCTCCTTCCCCACAAATCTATCTGCCTCTTGCACTTTATTAAAACCTCTCTTGTATGCAGCGTTTCAGCTAGGCAAAAATGAAAACTGAATTAACAAAGAGGTTGGAATGAAAATTCTGATAAATTGCTGAAGTTCACTTCTGCTGAAATTAGAGAATCGTTCTGCCTGCTCTGAGCATGTTCCAAATTCTGACAGTTAGAGGCTGGCTATGTGAATTACTCCCTACTGTGTAGTAATTCTCTGTATCTGAGTTGTTTTCTTGTTTTCCTTTGCAGAAATGGAGCAGTGTGAGCAACCCACTCTTCCTTCCACTGATCCCACCACAGTCTCAAGGATTCACAGCTATAGTTCTGACCTATGACAGGGTAGAGAGCCTTTTCCGAGTCATCACTGAGGTGTCAAAAGTGCCCAGTCTGTCCAAGCTGCTGGTTGTCTGGAACAACCAGAACAAGAATCCCCCTGAAGGTAAGACCTGGTGGTAGGTGTGTTGGAGGAGAGTGAAAGCAGAAGTAGCATGCCTACTTGCACTTGTTACAAAATGGCTTCGCACCTACTTCATTGATAGGTCTTCAAAAACTATTTCATAGTACTTTCAAAATAACAAAATTGGATTTTTATGGTGATGCTTTTGAGAGTGAAATGAGAAAGGTTAAAGTAAATGAAAAAAACATTCTAGTGATTCTGCTGCCACCTTAATGTCAAAAGTAATGTGCAGTAGTTGCAGAGACATTGTCTGTCCTTAACTTTAATTTGGAGAGTGGTGAAGAAAGACTCATCTTTGTTTTGTCAATGCTTGGTTTTATTTTTCTGCAGACACCTTGCCATCGCTGTGAATAACTTATTCTACTGGACTATTTTTTTTCTATGGCAAATGTTGTTCAAAGCAGCAAAGTAGTTTGAGTGTTCGAAGCTATAAAAATAAGCAAATATTTTGACTGATAAAATGAAAGGACTGTAAGCCTTATTGTCCCAGGTCTGTGTCCCCCAGATTCTCCCTGTCGTATACGAACCCTTGTGCCAGGACCTCCATCTCAGGTTGCTCAATCCTCACAACTTGCTGCTTATGTTTTAAAGCCGGAGATCCTAATCCCATGTTTCTCTGACACCTTCCATGTAATACTGTGACAGGGCAGTTCCATCTGCCATCAGCTCCCATTTTTCCCAGTCCATTGCTTTCTGGCTCATGAGCTGGAATTGTAGGTTCTGACATTGGTGCATTCCTTTACAAAATCACTGTGGAGTAAATAGGAGACGCAGGAGCCGTTGCCCCACTTAAAGGAAAGTTGCTACGTTTGGCTTGTGGTAATTCTCTACAGTGTGAGACAACCACTGCAAAACTGCTTGTTTTATTTTGTGCTCATTGCTTAGTAGGGTGAGCTGCTTTAGGTTCTAAACACTGGTACTAAATACCTGAGTGTTGTTTTAGACAGTTAGTCTTTTCATTCTTGATGAAAACCTGTAGATACGGGTGTTGTAATTGAGTTTGTTTCCTGTATGTCATAGCTATGAATTGGTCATTCTCATCTGAAAATGTAGGTAATATTTTTCTGGGAGAAGAAATGATCCCTTCTAGCAATATGTGTTCAAATATGCTTAATTTGGCGGTGCAGAACTTTGTGCATTCATCTATCTTCTGGAGCAAATGAAGCGTGTCAGTAGGACTCCTCGCTCTGTAATTGTGTTTTCAGAAGCTTCAGCTGCTGCTGTTTTCCACTCTACGGAGTCAGCTATTTGGCACAGCAGTAAGATGCAGTGCAAAAATTAATCCCCGACCACTTGTCTCAATCTGCCATCTCCTGACAGCTTCTCTGGAGCCAAGCTATTACTACCCTCCACTTGGCTCATTTGCCATTTTGGCATCTTGCTGCAGTTCAAAGCAGAGTAGCTTTATTGTTCGCTTTGAAAAGCGTTCTGTAGTACTGCTGTGCTAAACACCTCAAATTTAGCAGTTTATGAAATGCTTTGAGATCTTTGGAAGTGAGAAGTGTGGCATACAAATTTGTACTGGATTTTTTGCAGTTAGAAGACTTTCTCTGAAAGCAAAAATGCTCAATGTTACGTTTATTCAGTTATGTAAGCTGTGAGCTTATGTCCACTGAGGGCAGGTGGATTTGACCCAAATAGATTGTTTCCATGTTTTGCTTTGAGTGAAAAGGAAGGTTGAAGAGCAGGAGAGTGGAAACAAATTAATCTAAAACCTTGGCATGATCTTTTCTGTTAAATCCTTCATATTGATCTTGAATTTAGAAATTACTGAAAATGCAAGTGTTTAATTTTTTTCTGCCTCAATTATTGTGAAGTGATGTGCTAGTTTCAGAAAAAACCTACTGTTGCTTATAGAGCATGGAACTGTGGATTTGAGAGCGCAATTGAACACCTAGGCAGTTTCGCCCTTATATTGGATGAAACATGGCACCAAAATAAATATTTGTTTCCAGTGCTCCTTGTCGTCTTCTCTCTGTTACAACCATTGTAATCTCTTGGACAGTGGCCGAGGAGAGGTCAGTTTGATTAAATTAACTTGTTTCATTTCAGATCCATGCAGGGCATTCCACTTGGCTCTTCAGCTAGTCTCTGCTTCAGTCTGTCTATTAGTGATCCTAATCCATGGACTTCAAAGCTTCTGCTGTTTATAGCCTGTTAAAGCCAGGAAGTTTCTGATGGATTAGGGCAAGGAATGAGTTTGAAGTTTGTAATCTGCACCACTGTCACTGATAAAGTCTGGTTTATTACCCTACAGTAGTATCTGCACTTTTATGGCTATTTTCTTTTAATTGGTTATAGTAAAGCTGAGGTGCTTAACCTCCTCAAGCATCAAGAGCTGTATTTCCTGGTCGTTTCCATGTACAGGACATGTTTCTCTACAGAAGCAAGTCTTGGCTTTTGTCATTGCAACCCTTTGTGGTTTGATTTTGTTGTGTGTGTGTAAGAAGAAGGGCTGAGTGTAAAAAAGCTGTCTGTAATACTGATCATAGGCAGTAAACTGAGAATTGCATTCGAGTCTACTGAGATGGAGCTGATGTAGTGCTGTACAAGTATGACATATGGCTGCTCCTTTCTTTGCATCGTCATCACAAGAGTGGTATTGTAATTGAAAATGGCACCAGTGACACTGGATATTGTTATCAGAGCAATAAGTGTTGTAAATTCTGTAAATTCTAAACTTTGTTGATATATATATATATTTAATGAATACTTATATGCTTGTAATAATGCCTTTATATAAGCGAAACTTGGCAAACTCAGGACTTGAGAGGAAAAGAGCGTTAAAATGTTGTGCAGAATTTATGAAGTTACGCCTGCCAAGAAATGGACAACTTCATGAAGACAAAAATTCTTTTTACTTGTCCTCAGTATTTAGGACGTTCTGAGTGAAGAGGAACATTTTTCAGCAAAGCGGGGGTGTAAGGTCTACTTAAAGCAGATTCTTTTCGGATCTATTACTGTCAGGGGCAAATGCAGCTCTGATATGGCTGGCAAACTGATACATTTCTTGTCATATTGCCTGATAATAATGTAAGTAACTAAGAGGGCAACTGATAAATTGTATACTCGACTGGAAAAATTTCACTCAAATAACATACAGAATTGTTGACTCGGAGAAAAAATATGTATGTGTGTATGTACGAGTTAGTCATCAGTAGCAATTTTAAGAGTGATTTTCCCTTTGTGCTACGTATTTGTGAGGATGACTCCTAAGCTTGAATGTTTAAGAGCTCCATGTGCAACTCTGACCTCACAACTTTGTATTTATTTTATAATTGATGAAAAGGAATAATCACCTCCATCTAGCCTGCATTACATGTTCATTTTAGGGTGGAACAAATCATCTATGTAGACATACCCTTTTTTTTCCACCAAGTCTGAAGGAAACATCAAGTGGCTAGTACAAGCTTAATGGCTGGTCTTTAGTTACTGAGTTCCAGTTTGCTCTGCCATGCAGGTCACCGGAACACAGTGATGAACACGTATGTTGTCCCTCAAGAGTTTTGAGAAATAAGCAGAAATGAATGAGCATTGAAAATCGATGTTTCAGTTGGCTTTCTCAGGCGCATGGTTCTTATGGCTGGGATGCTGACCAGACACACATGTTCTACCTGCTGAATGGGAGCAACTCATTTCTTACTGTGCCTCAGTTTCCATGTCTATAGAAGGAATACAACAACATTGCTTTATGTGAAACTCTGCAACCTGTGGTTTAAAACTGCTGTGTCTGTAGCATTATTCATGGTGTTATTATTAAGTAGATGCTGAAATTTCTAGTTGGAAAGTTAGTGTCTACTTTGAAATCAAAATTAAAATATGAATAGAGGAAACAGCTTTTCCTGAGTTTTTCATCTGAGAACCTTCAGAGCATTTTACAAATATCTATACATCTTGGCTTTATTTTGAGAAGTTTAACTGGTTATTCCCATTTTGCAGCTTCAGAGACTGAGGTCGCAGAGGTGACCTCCTCACCATCACTCAGCTTAAGGGCAAGGAGGAGATTCAAGAAGGTTCTTGTGCTTTAGCCTCTATTTTGCTTAGCAGAACACACTCCCTTCCCATACTTTCTATTTGAGAGAGATACGGAGTCATAGGTGTATATAAAAGGGTGGAAACTTTACTGACTGTTTTGAGGTAATCACTCAATCCGTACACCAAAATAGGAACACTGTGCTTTAGGTGAGACTGGAAACCAAGGGTCTAATCTTTGGCTATTGGACTCAACATATGAGTAGTATCTTAGGAGAAGGAAAAAATACAGCTGCAGCAGAGGAATGTATGAGCAACGCAGAAGTCTTATGGTGACATCTCAAACTTCTCAGAGAGTTTATGGTAAAAATGTTAGATCTTACGTGTGAAACAGCAGAGAGGAAATATCACATATGATAGTGATTTTGATCTGGAGTCTTAATGCTTTACAGAATCATTCCACTGATCTTAAGCATTCTCTGAATATAGAGGATGTCATCTCTGTTCTGTATCTTCGGCTGAGTTTTACATGTATACTCAGCCATATGGGGTATGCAAGAAGCCTGTCAACTTAGTTGTAATATCTCATTACTACATGTATAATATTAATTAAAAAAAAAAATTAAAGCTTTGAAATACTGTAGGAAAAAGTGATTTTCTCTCACTCACTCTGCATCCAATAAAATAAACATTGTGGTCCAAGTGTCTGCTGCTGGGAATATTTGCGTAGACGGGATGTTTTTTTATTTTCTCCATTCAGCCAAATACTTTTGCCCTTTCATTTGAATTTGTCTAAATTACTGGTTCTGAAGTTCAAGAAAACAGTCTGTGATAGTAATTTCCACTAACATTTCATCATGTGTTTCGTGTTTCAGACAGTTGAAGAAATCATCTTGTCTACCACATAAATGGTATAAAAACATATCAGTGCATTACTGTTAGTAAATGTGCAAGAAGCTAGAAATGATGTGCAGTAGTTTGGTTCCTTTTCAGGTTTGGTTTTCTGAAAATCAAAAGTGTAGTCCAAAGAATGTGTATTTTCTGTGTAGTTCTTTAAGCAGTGTTTTCTGGAGCTAAGCTGCTGATAAACTCAGAATAAGGTATAGACTGTTAGGCTTATGGGTATTACCACAATAATTATGTTTTTATGTCAGTTTGATACTGTTAATTGGCAACATTGATATAAAACATTGGGGATAAAGAACCTGAGTGTCCTATGGATCACTGTGTCTTAAGGAGATCGGAAG
>WBMW01004291.1:188876-216065 GCA_013396635.1 Penelope pileata | reverse complement strand
GGAAGCCTTCAGTGGCAGTTTTTTTTTCCCTACTGTGCCTTTATGGTTATCACTGGTAGGAAAGTTTTGTTGAACTTCTTTTTAGGTTTCAAATTAATTTGCCTTCTTCACCATGTACTTGATGCCATTTATATTCTTTGATTAGCTAGAGAACTAATTGAGGACTGTTTTAATCTTCCATGAATAATCATATGTTATTTCTGAAGGAAGTCTACAAATTTAGTTTAATAAACCCAGTGGAGACCTTCAGTGATGTCCTGGAAACCAATGATCTGTTTATTACATATCAGAGAAATTCTGTGCGTTACTGTACAAAATACAGATATAATACAAAAGCTGTAATGTTGATAAAAAGCCCCTTTTTCTTAGACAGTTAGTTCTAAGTCTAAGCAGTTTAAATACCTGTACAGACCTTTTCAGTAAGCCATTCTTGAAGGAATGCTGGTAATACATAGTTGCGACGTGCTTAATATTGCGATTTCTGACAAGTTTTTGAAACTTCAGATACCAGCTAGGTTCTGTCGTTCAGTCCAGACTGGAAAAAGTACTTCGTTGGGCGTTCGTCATCCCTTTCAACTGGCTGATTTCGCACAGTCTACTGTAGGCCGATCAGAATGATTATGGACTGGAAGATAAGGGTTGAGCATCTGAGCAATTACAGATACATACAAAGAAGCTTGTTTAGAGATGTTTCCTGACAGTTTTTTATTGATCTTAGTCTACTTTGCGCATCTTCTGGAAAGATTTTTCCTCTCTGCAGTTCCCAGTGGACTACTTAAGAGTTGGGGAAATCCGAGCTGTGTATGATGAGCTCAGGTGCCATGTAGTCAGTGGCCATGAAATTCTCCTAGCTGTTCTAACTGAGAAAGTAGAACAGAGCATGTTTGCATGAACATGCTTGTATGAGCATCTTTATGTGAGTCATCAAAGCACCATTATTTTAGCCAATAAGTGGATCTTTTTTTTTTTAATTCTAATTTGTCATACTGGTCTTACTACTGACAGTGCTGAATTTTTGACTTCAAGAGTATACGTTGTACTTTCAGCTCCTCCTTACTATCCTTATCTGCTGCTTCCAACTGTAAATGCAACAAACCTTCTGCGTTTAAATATTGCTTGCTGTTTTTGAACTTGATACTGAGTGTCCCAAGAATATTGTTTAAGTCTGTGCAGTAGGTGTGTTGATTCTCTCTTTGCTTTTGTTGAATACTGGAAATAGAAATGAATGATTAAGAATTAGAGCAAGTAATGTCCTACACAAACATACTTTTGTCTCTGGACGAGATAGAAAATAAAACCAGTTGATAGAGCAAATTCTCAGCTACGAAACACTGTCTTTCAGCAGCGACCATCATTAGCTATGCACTTTCACCAGCGATGTACAAGAGGGTTTTTTTGTTTGTTTGTTTGTTTGCTGCTGTTCATTAATAACTGAGTGTTTTAAATGGGAGTGTAACTAAATACCAGCATTTTGTCTTGGGGTAGCAGAGGTTAACGCTGATTTTAATCCTACAGTTTGTGGAAATCATTTTGAAATCATGCTTGAAAAATTTGCTGTCATACGTGGAGTTGCAGGACTTAATGGCAGGATTGTGGGCTGACCAGAACTGCCATCGTGTAGGTGGTTGCTAGGGATTGTAAGCCTATTAGAAGTGGAAGCTGCATTTGGAAAAGCTTGGAAAGTGCTGATTTTGTTTTTAGAAGACCACATGCTGTTTTCTGTGGTAGCTTCTGCAGTCGGTGGATCAGTAGTCCTGAATAGCACAAACTGCCAAGTATGCCCGGCGTCTTGTTGCCAAAGAGCAAGTGTAAGTATTATTCAAACACTGATCTGTCGTAATTATTTCAGTATGATACACAACAGGAGGTGCCTGTCATTCTTTTCGGACTCCACATATAGAGATAGACTTTGTATAGTCCAAGGATCTCTGTTTTAATACTTTACCTCTGTCTTCTGCTGCATCACAGAAAGCCCTCATTAAATTTAAAAGAGGTAAGAATATTTCCCAGTGCAAACATGCATTTTTGATTTTGTATGCTTAAAGGTCCCCATACCATCTTGTAAGACTTCATCTGTCTTGTCCATCACTTCTTGTGTTGGGCTTTTTGTCTTTGTTGTACTCTGTTAAGTGGTGCCATGCTCACTTACTGTAAGAATTAAAGCATCGGATTTTACTTTGGCTATAATAAGGTCTACTAAAATGAGAATTTCTCCCATATGTGTTTTGCTAGTGCTTGGGTTTCTAAGAACATTACCTTTCCAAGCAGTATCTCAAAATTTGGAGTGTGATACTACAGAAGTGGCAGACCCTACCTCAGACTTCTCTTTATGCCTCGTTCCTCCTATGTGTATAAAGGAAAAGTACACTCTTCTTTTGTTGTCTTTTAAAATAGTTACAATTTTAACCTTCCTGACAGATTCTAAAATTTTGGTTTCTGAAGAAGCTGTTGTCTTTTTATTGCTTGTTTATATACTTCTGTTGGAACTCCTGTAGCAGTGCTAATTTTGAACCAGAAATACTTTGTATCTCCGAGTGGAGTCTGCTGTCCTTTGTGGTGGTCATGTTTGCTCTGGTAGACAGTATAGTGGCAAGTCAAGTTACTTTGTGTCGTAACATCTCCCCTGTGCTTCCACCCTGTAAATACAGCAACATTTATTATCTCATCAGCCGGTAGGCAGTAAGTAGTCTTAATCCTTTCTTTCTTTTTGCGTGCCGCAGAGTAACTGTTACCCTAATACATTGCTCAGAGTTTCTCCAAAATGCTGATATTTTTTGTTTCTTTAAGCCCACATTCAAACACTTTTATTATGTTTGTCAAAACACAAATATTTTAGAGTAACACGCCTCTTTTTGAGAATTGGTCGTTTTCAGAGACTTTCCAAGACCTTAGTAAATCATGTGGATTTAGCAGGACTTGCTGACATCTGAGCCACATGCCAATTATAATTAGATTACGCCTTCATTTTTCACTATTTTTTCTTCTGTTGCCGTATTTTTATGCAAGTGGCATATCTATTAGTAAGCTGTCAAACAGTTGATTTTTCCAAAGAGCTTGATGTTTGAAGTGTTCTAGCTTGCTTGATTTTCTGAATTATTGTTTCCCAGTCCTAGTGGTTTTCAGTTTTATTTTTTGCTTCACAGTATTCCTGCACTGAAATAAGATCTTTGTTGCAGTTTGGTTGTCATTTTTTTTTTATATCCATAGCAGGCACGAGAGGAGGAAAACAATCCCCAATGAAAAAGTGCTTGGCATGTATGAATTATAGACTTTGTTGTTATTTATAATAAAAATCTACATATACATACATGCGTATGGCAATTCTGATTGCTCCTTGAACACCTGTGGCAGTGAAGTCTCTTGGGGATCTAGCAAGCTACTTAAAATTCTTCTCTGCCAATACACAGTTTATAATTGGTAATTACTGGCAATTAGCCTAAGGTCTTTAGCTTACAAATGTTAAACAATCTACCCTCTTTGAGGCCGTGATGTGCGTCTTTGTAAGGTACCTGTCTTACAAATATGGATGCTTGCATGTCCTGTGACAAACCAGTAAGGAAGCAATGAGGAGACTTGGTAGTACTCATTCGCAATAAACTGTTCTCATCATTCAGTGTTACTGCCTTCTGAAGATCTTGGAATTTCAGTGGAGTCTTACAGGAGCTGTCATTTCAGATTATGATTTAGGCAGGCAGCTTCAAAGATCTTGCATTTGATTAGCAGTGCGGAGTAAAACACACTTGTTGCGCTATAATTAGAAGCCATGGTTCTTAGACGTTCTTGTTGTGGCCCCAAGTTGCTTGCTCTGTCTCCCACCTGCTGGCTCTCTGTAACTTCCACTGGAGCCCACCAGTAGCAAGGTGTCATCCGTCAGACTGGCCACTAAGCAGGGTTACAGACCCCTTAAGAGTGCACCGGTGTTTGGGGTGCTGCCTCCTCATTTCTTCTAGAAGGAAAAACCATGAGTAAAGCTGAACAAGAACCTGTGTACATGTCAAATGCAAGCCAAGGTCTTACAAGACCACCCAGATTAAGGTAGATTTTATGGTCACTTTTTTTCAGTCTCTCTGGAGTAACCTCAGGGTAGGAAACCGAATAAGGGCATTGCCAGGAAATATCATCCTATTTTTTCTGCTTTCTTTTGGCCACCCATGCGTGCCAATCCTTCCTTCTAAAATAAAGCTCAAAAAACCCTGACTTCTGAAGACTCTTGGTGTGGTTTGGAAAGAGGATTTTGTTTTCCCAATGAAGTAGTTCTTGGACTCTAGTGTCTTTAAGGAGCTCTGTGTTTTATTTAAGAGTATTGGGTGAGAAGTTAGATCTGAAAGGAACGGTGGAAATAAGGATGTGGGCACTCGCTCCTTCGTAGCGGTATGTGTTGGAACGAAGCAGCTCTTGCTCTTCTCTAGAGGTCTGTCTTCCTGATGACAGTGCAAAGAGGGCAAACCTGTCTGGGACACAGACCTGATTCTGAGTTATTACGGGTGTGTGTGTGCGTAACTGTATGACTTTAACTCATTTACTTTTGGTGTTGCCTGTTTGATTCTTCAGATCCTTCTTCTAAGAAGATTTCCAGAAGCTTCTGTGTTTGAAAATCACCCTCCACTCTTTCCCCAGCATTAATTGCTATTTACCCATCTACATACGCAAGAACTACGTTGGTCAGTTTTGCTTCAGCAGCATGCTGAGAGCTAATGTTCACTCTGACCCCTTAATTCTTTTCAGTAGCTTGTTTTGGGAAGAAAAGGTTGCCTTTCCTGGTGTTTAATTTTGTGTGGAGTAAGAAACTTAAGTCTTTATCTATCTCCTGTTCGCAACAGTACCTTAGGATACTCAAGCTATTTTTCTTCAAGCTCTCATTAAAATAAATGTTTACATGCATTTTTGACTAACTGAAAGTCAAGTGTAAATCATAAAGAGAAACTATTGTAGAAGTGAGAACTCGTTCAGAAGTAAAGTATCATAAAGAATTACATTTCCTTTAATATTTCTCTCTAGATTCCCTCTGGCCAAAGATTCGTGTTCCACTGAAAGTTGTTAGGACTGCAGAAAATAAACTCAGTAACCGCTTCTTCCCCTATGATGAGATTGAAACGGAAGCAGTGTTGGCTATTGATGATGATATCATTATGTTAACCTCAGATGAACTCCAGTTTGGATATGAGGTAAGAGAATTGTTTTTTCCCCCTCTTATGCTGTCTGCTTCAACACTGCATGTGTATTTAAAGCGGAGGAAGCACAGCGCAGTCTGCCAATTCGGTTTGTTTCATCTCAATTTATTGTGGCATTTCAGCGCTCACTGACATGTTTTTACCAATTGTCATTGCTTTATGGAAAACATTGCTAGCTAACAGAAAAATTTCAGTAATTGGCATAGTGATGCCAAGAGACTCTAGAAAACATTGCATAGTTTGTGTGGTGTAGATTTGTAATGGAAGCAGTCTGGAAACTGTGAATAGAATTTGTTTCATCAGTTTCAAAAAAGTTTCCAGATATAACAACTCCAGTGCTGTACAATTTCAGGCATTTCTGCAAAGAGAGATTAAGCAGGGATTACAAGGGTTGCAATTCCATATCTTTTCACACTTTATCTGATCAAGCTGGTTGCTATGATGTGCTCTCTTTGAATGAAATTGTTTAGTTGTCCCATTATTGATCTGTTGGCATTCATACACCTTAGAATAATTTCTTTTTTTTTTTAATTGGCCTCTTTACTGGAAAAAAACAGCATTTTCTGTGTTGGTGGGGAGGGTGTGTTTCCATCAGACTGATGGACAAGACAAGTTTGAGAGATTAACTGTTGGGAACAGAGGAGGCCTCTTGAGGACATGCCAAAGTAATATGGAGTGTAGTGGAAAGAGGAACTGAAGAATGTCAAGGAGACACGTGTATCATATGCTTGAAATGGCAAAGCTTCAACAGCTGCTGTTGTACTGAGGGTGTCAACAAAGAGCAAGTTTGTCCAAATCAGTTGGCAGTCCATGGCAGTATAAAGAGGTTAAAGTCTTCACAGACACCTTTGAGTTGTTTGTCCAAAAGTGTGCTTACTTAAAGCCACACTGTTTGTTTCATTCCAACACTTTGGCTTAAATGAGTTTTATCTTCCATTTCTGTGTATATGACACAGTCCACAATCTGACATTACTGTTCTGTGTGTATTTAAGAGCTTGTAAATAAAGCATGAACTTTGCAGAATGTAAAAGTATATTTTAAAAAAGATGTGAATGATATATTCACACCTGTACCTGCAATATCAAGAGCAAAACAACCAAAACAACACTTGGCTTCATATATGAGAGCTAGAACAAAACAGTTACCTTAGTTGAGTGTAATAGTGAAAACCACTATTGAAAAGGGCAGAAAGCAAGCTAACTGTGATGGTTGATCATTTTTAATACTCAAGCACATTTGTTAGCACAAGAAGATTGTTTCAAGAGATGCTGAAAGTATTTCTTCATTGTGAATACTTCTCTGGTGAAATGCATCTCTTTCTTACTCTCAAGTCAAAAAGACTGTGAACAAGCAATGAGTTTTTGAACTCGAGAAGTTACTTGTGGTAACGTAGGTATGCTGATGCTATAACAAAGGTGTTAAGTTCTGGAGACAGAGCTTTAATCTGTCATGTGTGTCTCCAGAAAGGAAATACCTCCCTTGCCAGGTTGATAGTAATAGGTTAGTACATGGAGTGTGAAAGATGGAATGAAGGGAAGACAACTGAAGTAAGTTTCTTTTGTGGCCATATATGCCTCTTCTCTATACTATGATGACTGCGCTGAATGTTTTAAGCACTGCATTACAACAACAGAACCATGAAGTCTTGGCAGATGTGCAAGCCAACTTGCTTTTATCTATGTTGATGCTTCTAACTATTATTTTTGAGGGCGAACTGATGTGATGAAAAATAGTAAATCCATGACGTGGATGCTGTGTAAATTCTGTCTCCGTTTCCAGTTTGATTTTCTTACAGCTGGCTTAAAGTAAGAATAAACCTAAGCAAGTGTGTACGTAGTTCCAACTGAAGCTCTGCTACTGGCAAAGCAGGTTTGGAGGCCTTCGAAGCAGAAGTTCCAACTGCAGCACTGCAATTGAGTTTCAGTTGTGTCAGCCAGACGTTGTGAGTTAGAACTGTGAAGCTCATGTGTCTGAAGCATTAAACATCCTCAGCTGAGAACATCTGTAACTTCATATATATTGAGTTTGGTCCCTTAGGCAGGAAAGCATTTTCCTCTTGAAAAAAGCTGAGGAGAAGAAGAGTTGAAGAGAATTCCCCCGTGGCCAGTGACGAGGTGACAGCTGGGCCTCGCCGCGCTGTGTCCCCGGGCCTGGCTGCCGGGCCGTGCCGGCCGGTTTGGGGGCCTTTGGGGGCCGCAGGCACTGCCCAAGCAATGGGCCTTGTGTGCAGTGTCTGTTTGGACACGAGATTGCTTACACTGGCAAACTAAAAACTTTTTTTGCTCTTTATTGTAAATCTTGTTCCTTTTTAATTTTGGGAATTCGGCTTAGTGCACAGCCGCATAGATGGAAAATTAAAATGTCTTACTGAGCAGATAGTTGAGACAAACCCATGGGAAGCTTAAACCCTTATATTTTGAGATTGCTTTTTTTCCTTCTGTAAAATAAATGAGTAAAAATATCTTTGAATACAGAAGCACAGCAGATTATTTTATAAATATACTGTTTTCATCTTAAGAAGGGTGAGTGATGTAGTTTCTGCTCTCTGGCACAGAAATCAGGGGCTGAAGATTGATCTTTCCTGTCCCTGAGTGTCTGTGACTTGCTTGACAGGCCTGAGCTGGCTCCCAGATGTTTAAGTTGTCCTCAGCCTGTGATAATTTATTTATCTGTTTATGTATGTTACCAGAAAAGTATCTCTCAAACTCTTGACTCATTTGCGGGGGAATCCAGAGGGAACAGTAGCAGCATATAATGTTACTAGAAAGTTTTCTTTTAAAAGTATGTCTGCCTCTGCTTTGGTCACAAGAAGGGATGGAAACGTGACATTCAGTAATTTTCTCTTCTCCTCCTGACATCCTCGAGACCTTACATTTAAACATGTGGCAAAACCCCCTCTGTCACAGGCTTGTCTGAATATATAGAGCAAGCCTAAAAAAACCTGAAAACTTTGATCTCAGTACACTTTCAGCCATAAAAAATTATAGTAACACTCAAAGTGTCAGACATTTTTTACTTGTTTAAAGTGAGCTGTTCTGGTGCAGTGATTTATTACATTGCATAAATCTATTGGAGCAAGCAGAAAAATAGTCCCTGTGTGCTGCTGCATTAAGGTAGCATAAGAATTCTCGTGACATTCTGACTTACAAAAAAAGGCTGCTTCTGTAAGCTACATGGTGAAGTCATAGACGTGGCTTAAGGCACTGGAGATAAGCTGTTAGGGCTGGACAATTTTTCCTGCTTACCAACCTTTGTTTTTCACAGAGAGAGTATCAGAGAGCCGAGAAAAGGAGCAAATATTTAAAATATCATAATCCTAAAAACTTAAAGCAGAACCGTTGGCTGCTCCTAAAGTGTTTGGTGTTTGAATGAGAGACTGAGAGCATGCATTCTAGTATTCCCACCTCTGAGCCTCAGCTGGCCCCAGGGCAGATTGCTAGCATTTCTGTCAATCTGAAAAGTGGGGATAACGGTTCCCAAGTATGAAGTTCCTGAAGATTTCTTATTAGGTAATTACACGGCACTTTTGCCTTACAAAGTATTTTTATTACAGCAATATTAAAAATAATCTAAGTTGGGATTGTTGCTCTGAGTGCACTTTCCTTTCAGACAAAATAGTTTAGTGCATTACTAAGTTTATTTTTTTTTTCTGTTGGAATCTTTTTGCCTACTGCTAGTAGATGATGGTCTGAAATTTGTCTCAGAGCTCTATTTTTCAGTGCTTCATTTCTTCAGCATTCTTTAAAAGTTTAAAACTTCTCTTCCCTGACGAATCATACATGTATTCCACTAAGCTGGAATCATCAAAAAGCTTTGAATGCCTTCTTTACAACAATTATTGCATACCATTTTGACTATTAAAAGTGTATTTTTCAGTATTCCTGTACAGGAGAAATAATATAGTAAACCAAGGCATGCCCATGGGTAACTACTGGCTGCATTCAAAGCTCTTCTTCAAATTGAAAGCTTGTTTTACAGATTAAGTGTGTGTGAAATACTACTTATCTTTTCATGGACTTTGTATTTGTGTTCTGCTTTGTTTTTTAATAATAACATAAGCCATCCCTTTGAGGATGGGGGAGAACTGGGAGAAGAGAGAAGGAATGGGAACGCAGCTTAGGACACAACTCTGGGAGAAGGAGTCATGATTGACTGCATTCTCTTTAAATTGTAGAGGATAGTCAGTGTTCTGTTCTTACAGTGTTGCCATGTAAGAATGTAAAACATGGTAGCTTTGGAAACACTGTTTGTTTTTTAGTTTATATAACTAGAAAATTTTAAAATTTCAATTAGTTCCTGAGGTTACATGTAACTGTTAATATAATCTAATAAATTTAATGCGTAAATGTTGGAGTATGTTCTGGAAAGGGAAGTGCTTCTCTGTCCTTTAGGCTGCATGGAGAATAAGCTGTGGTAGCTGTTTTGGTGGCAGAGAGAAACAGAGTAGTTGAGGCTAGGAAGCAGAGAGACTGTAGGGAAGTGAGGGTGGGAGGATATTTTAGCTAGATTGAACGTCTGTGTCATTTGTGGAAGTTGTCTTGGAAATAAAAAAAAAAAAAAAAAAATCATCGTTTTCTCTTGGTGATTTTCAGAGGATTTTCAGTGAAACTACCGAGTGAGAACTTCTATCTGACTTTTTCATCTGGGAAATGGTTCATCCAAAAATACTTATCTTCAGTGTTGTCTAGCAGAGTCATTGGAGTAGTGTTGTCTGCAAGGAAGCATACCTCCTCTTCACTTGGCAGCGTTTTCCTCTGGCTGTGTCCCTTAGCTGTATTAACTCAAGCCATCCTTCTTTAGCTCGTGAAAGCTAATAAGATCACTGTCTAAGATGGAATGTATTCCTAACAGACTAAAAATTTATAGGCAACCATCAAACAAGAAAATGGGCTGCAAAAAAGGGAGTCGTATAAGAATAATTACCACTATTTCTATTCTGAAAGCTTCCTTATAGGCGGTAGCTGTACATAATAATTTTGGCACAAAACATTTGTATGGATTTGGGCAATGAGCTGGATGCAGCCATTTGGAGCCTTTCCCGGAGTTAGCTTTGAATGAGCTAGTGATGAACATGAAGAAGAAGCCAAGCTTTTCCACTGACTTAGATAGCATTACTTTTAAAAGGAATCTTTGTTTAATACAACTAAGTTATTTTTTAAATGCATCAAACTGACAATTTTCAGAGGCCAGAGTCAGGGTAGTGTTGAGCTTTACGGTGATACAAAGAAATCTGTATTTGTAACTTGCGTTATATCTGGCTTTTATTATATGTTGTTTGGACTCTTTAAGATGACACTCAGAGCAAAAACTAGAAAGAATATGAATCTGCTGTTGAGTGTTGTGAAGGCACTGAAGTCTCTCGGGAAGCAGTAGCTGAGTTTAATCTTTCCTTCAGCTGCATTTAATGTGTGTGTCATTCCCTTTACAAGAATTCTTAGCCCAGTGTGGTACAGATCTGTAGTGTTCTGTCAAGCTACTGAGGATCAGCGACAAATTTAGGTGGTAGTGCCTTCCAACAGCTGTGAAGTGAGCATTTTAATAGTAAATTAATAATAATAAAAACAAACCCAACAAAATATAATCATTAATTTTTGAGTCCTAGAGAGTGAGGAATAAAATCTTGGAAGAGAAACTGGCTATGCTTTTGTCTTTTTGCTCTTCATTGATGTTTTTTGCATCACATCACAATTCGTTTCTCAAACCCTCACAGTCTTCTCTGGAGCTTTTAAATTTTTAAAAAATTATTTTTATAAATAGTTGGCACAAATTTGTAACAACATCCTGCAAATTCTGTTTCTTGAGTTCCAAGTCATCTCTGCTTTTAAGGGCCCTCTGTTAGATGGCTGTCATATCTAAATACTATCCAAATACCTGTACCCTGGAACTGTCTAGAAAGATTGATTTCTAGTTAAAGTACAAGACAAAGAGTCAGAAGATCTGGTTCCCATTCTTGTTTCCTGTAAGATTTTTGGCAGGTTTCCTCATCTGTATGTTTGAAATAATAACCGCTCTCGTCATGGGATTCTGAAGCTATATTAACTGACAGCAATAAAATGTGTTGAGATGTACAGATGAGACGGTATATATTAATGCAAAATCACAGAAATGTAGATACAGAAGCAGTAAATTAATGCTGATTGTTCCATCGTATTACTGTGACCATATACTTGCACAGAATCCTTATAACCCAGGCATCCCAGCTGAGACATAGTGGCACATGGAAAGTGCCCTCAGTGCACTGCTGGGGAAGTGAGGTTTATGTTATCATGGAATTCCAGATGACGCTTTCTATACTGCAAATTCAGCTGTGGGGTTCCTTGGCTTAAAAGTTCAGAGAAAAAAGGTTTGCATATGAAGTGATCTTTGGGGATTTTTGTTGTTAATTTTGCATGCTCAATGAAATTTGGATGTATGTTTATTTATACATTACCAGTCTGAAACAGAAACTCTTGTGGGTTAGCACTGTATGTCAGAGAGTCAAAACTTGCATTTTTCCAAAAAAATCTAGCTGTTATTAGGAAAAGCGTTGAATAATTTGTCTGCAAATAATTCAGATAAATGCTGACTTCGTTATTGATTATTAAAAAAGCATACTGGGTATTTAGCAAGCAAAGAGTATTCAGACCCTTCTTAATAATTATAATTCTTTCTCTCTGTTTTCCTAGTGCAAAAATTGACCATTATTTAATATGGCCATAAGTGTGGAGAACTGAGGTTGCATTAATGATGCCCTTCTCCTTGTTCTTGCGTACTGTTTTTGATTCTGTAGTCAGCTACAAAATAATGTATGGAGTGACAAGGATGGTATCTTGATTGTATCCAGCTGTCTGGAACAAGTCAAGGGCAAAGAGGCCTTCCATGTAGCGGTAGATCCATCCAAGCACCCACTAAAGAACACCAGCAATATTAAAATATAAGCTGATTTTAAGCCTCTTCCTATCAAAGGAAGCAGGTTGGTTAGATTCAAAGGCAGCTGTGAAAGTAGTTAGGTTGCAGCCACATCTACTGATTTGAACATCAGAAGTTCCATTTTAATTGTGTTTGGTTTTAATTACTGTTAAAATCTTTTTGAATAGTTGATTGTGTTTTTCTACAAGTACGATGTTGGTATGGCTTAGTGGCTGTTTACACTGGAATACGGCATCCCTGAGCTTTTAGGGTCCTTCCAGAGCAAGCTTGGGGATTTTTGTACTTCTTCCAGGCATCTTCTGATTTCAGGAATTAAGACTTAGGAGAATTGAAATGGTCTTTGCCCCACTGTACTTCTACCCTCCCAAAGCACACGTTGCATCTGGACATTTGCGTTTGTTTTTGCTGTGCGAGCCAGTTCAGCGCACTGTCGTATCTTGTTCTCTTCAGGTTTGGCGTGAGTTCCCAGACAGGTTGGTTGGATATCCAGGTCGGCTGCATCTTTGGGACCACGAGATGAACAAATGGAAATATGAATCAGAGTGGACCAATGAAGTCTCAATGGTGCTCACTGGGGCAGCATTTTATCACAAGGTATCATAGAAATAGAGAATGGCCTGTGTTGGAAGGGACCCCAAGGATCATCAATTTCCAACCCCCCTGCCATAGGCAGGGCCACCTCCAGATCTGGTACTAGATCAGGTTACCCAGGGCCATGAACACCTCCAGGGACAGGGCATCCACAACCTCTCTGGGCAGCCTGTTCCAGCGCTTCAACACTCTCTCAGTAAAGAATTTCCCCCTGACATCCAATCTAAACCTTTCCCTCCTTCAGCTTAATGTATCTAGCATACAACATGTGATATACTGCTGCTGTACCACGTGAACCGCTGTTAAAGAGCTGAATGTGTTTGTGTCATTCTGTGAGTGTCTTGTAGTGCCACAATTGTTGTGTACAACAATCAGCAAACCAATTGCAAACTTTCCCTGAGACTCTTTCTCCTTCTGTGGAAACAACTGATTTGTCTCTGCCTGTAAAATAAAACTGTTACCTTCAGAAACTTGCAGAAGAACTGTTGATTTGCATGACCAGTAAGAACATTATGTATTTTGCAATGAGTGTAACTTTGTAGCTAGGAGTTTAAGGAGAAAAAGCGCATACAAAGGAACCCCAAAACGGTTGTAAAGAGATCAGTGTGCTGGTCAGGAATGGAATAATTATGCACTTAAGCAACCAAAAATGATTCTTGTCTGCTAGAGCGGTCCTTGGCTGAAAACAGTATCACAGTTTGCCCGCAATCCATCCTTAGCTGCCTGCTGTTCAGTGACTGAAAGATTTAGTGGCTTATAGTTACTGCATCTGTATTTAAAATTATCTTCTCTCCTTTTCCATCTGTCCTGCAGTATTTCAACTATCTTTACACCTACAAAATGCCTGGAGACATCAAGAACTGGGTAGATGCTCATATGAACTGTGAAGATATTGCCATGAATTTCCTGGTGGCAAATGTCACTGGCAAGTCAGTCATTAAGGTAGGACTTTGGCGCAGTTTATCTTTGCAAAGTTTAAAACCCTATGTACTCCTATAAATTTATTTAGTAGGTTTGAATGTAGTACTTCATCCTCTTTCTTCTCTCATTTGCCCCGGTATGATGCCTCATTCTACTTCTATAATAGGAACCCTTCTTCAGTAAAACTTTTACACTCAGTAGGAACGTAGAATTGTTTTTTTACCATTTGCTTCTGGTGGTTATTTTAAACAACCAGATGGGGTATGAAGAAGGTAATTTAACTGATAAATATATATATATATATATATATATACACACTAACATGCATGCATTTTAACTATTTGAGATCCCTAAAGGAAAGAAATAGCCAACTGTCCGCAGCTCTCTCTGTCGTGTTCTAGCAACAGCTGATTTATAGGAATGTTAATTGCAAGAATGTTAATTGCAAGATCAGCTTTAAATGAACTTTTTATCCCTGAATTAATTTCCTGACATGTTTCGACACGTTTTCAAATCTGGACATTCACTCTGTACATTCATTTCAAAGTGTGTCAACTTGGAATGAGATTTAGAGGCCACCAGGCGTTACTTCAATTAGGAGGGTCCACTTTCCCATCTGTCCATCATCATTTACTGGGACTGGTGGCTGCATTTCCTAGAAAAGTCTTTAGAAGATAAAGTGTGTGTTTTTGCTGAAGAAGTTTTTGAGCTGTATGAGGGCACAGCAGAGTAATTTGGCACCTCTGTGCGATTCGGAGAGCCTTGCAGTGTTTGCCAGTCAGCTATTAACTGGAGTGAGCAAAAGAGCGCCTGTTGGATTAACGTTACGGTGAAGTATGGGAAGCTATATTTCATCGCTGTTATGGCTGCAAGAACAAATGGTGTTTATACAGGGACCTTGGCAGTGAGAAAACAGTCATTAAACAGGAATTAAGGAGCTTGTCATCGCCACTTCTTTTCAGTTACAGAAGGAAAAACCCCTCGAAGCCATTTTTATTGGGCCCCTGCGAATTTTGCAGTCAGCCAGGCCAGATGGAGCTGAATGGAGGAATGGAATGGCTTTTTCTTTCCTTTTTTTTTTTTTTTTTTTTAAACATCCCCCCCCCCCTTTTTTTTTTGAGACAGCTCAGTTTACACTGCAGGCATGTTCAGAGGTATTGCACCGCTCTCTGTGCGAGGAGATTAATGTCCCTTCTGTTGATATTTGATGATATCTGGCATGCCTTTGTGCAGGTGACCCCACGAAAGAAGTTCAAATGTCCAGAATGCACAGCAATCGATGGGTTATCACTGGACCAGACACACATGGTGGAAAGGTGAGTGACCACCCTTTCTTCCTCTGATTGCTAGAATTTTATCCCGTGTTTCATTGAATTAGGATCAAAAATGCTCACTGATTGTATTTCTGTAAAATACCAATTTTGAAAGAATGTCTCATGGATTTGATCAACATAAGTCATTCCCCCAATGGATAGTGTGACACAGAAGAGAGGACTGCTACAAGAAAGGGCTTTAGAAAGGGTAGTGTTTTTAGCAGATGTGCTGTACAGTGTATAGGACATGTGTATGAAATTCAGGTTGTTTGCAATATTTTCAACAATGCCGCATTTCTATTTTATCATGGAATTTAAACTGTAATGAGTATAAGATTTATTTATTTTTTAATCCAGACAATTGCTAGCTTGCCAAAGAATGACTGACTAACAAGGTTACAAATTACTAATAATGTTATTTGAATGGATGTTTGTACATTGTCTTTCTGAAATGCATTGTTTCCATTAATGAAGGGCATTTTCCTGCTCAATTGCATGCAGCATTTTCTAACAATGGCAGCATTATATTTTGTGAGAACTGAATTTTGAAATGAAGTACGTGTTTGCAAAGGCAGTGAATGCTTAGTGAAATACTGAAAGTTGGTCAACTTTTAAGAGTTCTATTCCCTCCTTTACAGTAAAATGGCTTCCTAACCTTGACCAAGCATTTAGCTTCCCTCCATCAAGCACTAAGCTCCCCTCTGTCTTGGCTACTGAATATGTAAAATAAGAGAAAATTTGTTCACTTCAACAAAGTTGTTCGAGACCCTTGTTTGAAAAGTGCTGAAAATAAATGTACATTAATTACTGTTAGGTGAAATTAACCTGGGACTGGCAAAGGCTTTACCCTTTAGGCTTCTTAGGCTGTAAAGCAAGCTTTTTCCTGCAAGTCTTGGGAAAAATTATTTGCAGCTGTACAGTTGATGGGGAAATTGTGGGTAGGTAGCCTGAGCTAGTTATTTGCCCAGATGTCTAGGGATCATCCTACTGTTTGTGAAACAAACTGTTTATCGGGTTTGTCATGGATACAGAATTAATGTATATTGAAATGTGTCAGTGAACTAATGCAAAACTGGTTAGTAAGTTGTTGGGGACTTGCTTGTTAGAAGATTATATGCATGCATCTGTTTAATGTGTGAGTGCGCATTACGCAACGCATGCAAATACATGTGTATTTGGCTGGCTGATTAGTAACCGAGGCTTCGTGCCAAGCATTGAAGAGTGCACCTACCAAAGTTAGTGACAAGGTATTTGGACAGGATGTACAATAAGGATAGATTTAAAAAAAAAAAAAAAAAANGAGAAAAAATAAAAAAAAAAAAAAAAAAAAAAAAAAAAAAGGAGTATAAAAATCAGATGTAAAAGATACTTCATGAAGATGGTAAAAATTACTCTGCAGAAAACTTCTTGAGAAAGAGGCTGGAAGCTCTGTGGATCTTAAGTGTTAGCTGAAGGAAGCACAGGAAGATGACATTCATCCAGCCATTCTGCAGTGCCTTACAGGATGGACTCCCAGAACCCAGGTGATCTTTCTACGAACAGACTCATAGCATTACAGCAGCATGTAGGAATTTCAGTCACAAACTAGGTTCTCGTTAAGGTTAGCACTATAAAAACAGAAGATTAAGAAGTGGTCTTTGCTCCAAAGGGCATTATGATGCAGGGTAAAGGTCAGTTTTCCATGTCTCTAGCAATTCTTGTATTCTCAAAGTAAAGTATCATTGACAGGTTATTGAGAACATGTTGAAACTATTGCTTTGCTTTTGCTGTATGGTTTCTAGCAGTGGTCATAACTGAGATGCGGGAAATGGTACAGTGACTGCAAATCCACATATTTTTGTTTGTCCAGTCAAAGGTGTAAATACTTCCATGGAGTCTGGATGCAGGAGAAAAACTGGTGATAGGTTAGATGTATTCAAGTTTCATTTTGAAGGTCATTAATGTAATATTGAGAGTACATGCTACACTTAATGCCTTTTCATCTCATGTTGCTATTGTCATCTACCTACAACATCTTTGAAGGTTATTTGAAAATCTGAAAGGGTTTTTTTTCCTTTGTTCTTTTTTTTTCTTTCTCTTTTATCTTCTACATTAATCATTTTAAGTGAATAAAAAATGATAGCAACTTCTAGAGCAAGTTTTCCTAACCTAGCAGTGGGTGATGTTCACATAGGTATGCTAGCTTGCTAACTATTTTCTGTTGTTAGATGAGAAGGTAAATGGAAAAGGTATATGCACCAGGGAATACTTGTCATATTATGAAACAATAACTTGATACACTACAATGTTGGGTACCCAGAACAATACCTGAGTATCAGGCAAAGAACCATTATCAGATTCCCCAAGTGCCTGGCTCTTGTTTTTTATCATTTGGAAATTGTGGGCAGGTAGCCTGAGCTGGTTACTTGCCCAGGTGTCCAGGGATCATCCTGCTCTTTGTGACAGAAATAGTTTATCAGGCTTGTCATGGATATGCACAACCCTTTAGTGCTATGTTTGTGGTTCAGAAATAGCACAGAGATGCACAGCAACAGCTTGATGATTGTTTTGTAAGTGAAGAAAGTGTTGAGATTTCAGTTGTGGAGATCTGTCCAGGAAAGCCAGTTCTGTTAAGTGTTTTGGCACTCTCAGCAGAGACAAAGGAAAGATGGCAACAGTTGAACTCTCTTTCTTATTAAGGGATTTATTACTTGTTTTTTAACCAGGACTGATGAATATTTACAGTGAATCACAGGAAAGCCAACACTGCTATGCTTCCTGCTGTGTAATTTCTCTGAGATAAATTAAAGACTTCAGACCACAGGGTTATTGAGCTGGATCATTAGAATACATTAACTGAAGAAAACTTTGAACCAAGAATCCCCTACTTGCCGTAGGTTGGCCTTTACATCAGGTCACAGAAGAAGGTTTGGAAAGATCCCATAATCCCTGTACTTACAGGTGCTGTCTAAGTAGCAACAAGTTTTCTGTATTTAGCATCTTTGCATCTGGTTCTCCGAAAATTGATAACTTTATAAAATGCAACTTGGAAGGCAACTGTACAGTAAATGTAGCAAAGAGCTGAGCTGCTTCTGCAGCAACATTGACAGTGGTGCCTCAGTTAGGGCATGCAAATATTTGTGCAGTCAAAATAGGAAGACTTTCCCTTAAGAGGCAAACTGACTAGGTAGTCGTTGACCAAAGGCTGCAGGTGCAGAGTTAGCCTCCCCAGAAATATTTGGGTTGCAAGGTAGAGCAAGCTGAGGGACCTTAACAGGCACAGAATTGATCCAGTCCAACAGGGGCAACAGGACTCCCCGTTTCTCCGTTCACACTATCTTAATTCCTTGTTGAGCACAACTGCATCTTGTCAGCAGAGTAAGGAAAAAAAAAAAAAAAAAAGAATAGTTGTGGGAAGATGCCTCTGTTAGTATGAATTTGCAGAGCTAACAACACAGCCAAGAAAAATACCTACCCTCCATATAAGACATCATGTTATGTTTTCTTGGCTTCCTATCTCTGAATATTTAACGTGCTAGATGTCCTTTCTGTTTTATATTATCCAAAGGTGGCAAATACTTTAGCATTCAAGTTATTCAGCTCGGTGCAGGAGATTAAATTTTTTGGAAAGTGGCAACTTTCCTTCAGACACATTTTCTGGTTTGTGTATGACATTTCTTTCCTGGAGGCTAACTTTTTCTGTTTGACCAGAATGATTAGAACATAGTTATTTTTCCATTTCTTCATTTTATCATTTCTTTAACAATGAAGTGGTGGTTTCTCCTTGACGAAAGATGTTGTACTGGTATGCTCGAATGGTCTCACCATGGAATGAGTTTGGCTGTAGAGGGATTCCATCTTGATATTTTCTCCGAGATCTCGTCTTTGATTTAGCAGTGTGACCTCAGGGGGAAGAGGGCAGTTGTATCTCCGCTGTCCGCTCGGTTTTGTGTGCTGCTCTGAGGGTGCTGCTTAGTTCTGCCTGTGACAATGGTGGCTCTGGGGTGGACACCTGCCCACCAGGCAGCAGGCTGAGATAGCTAATTCATTTCACACAGACCACCAAGCAGCTGTTACATTGCAAAGTCTTTCAGTCATTCCTGGCAGAGGCAGATTTGAACCAGTGGAGTAGAAGTAAAAGGCGTCGTATTCCAGAAACCAGTGAGGCACAGCAGCTGTGCAGGCTTCTCACATGCACGTCTCCCTCCAAGCCTGTGAAGACCGGGCTTTTCCTGCCACGAGACTGCCCCGATACGCACAGCTTGGATTGCAGTTTGCCACTGTGCAGTTTCCTCTTCCTCTCTGAGCTCCTTCTCGGTTTTTTCCTAACACAAATATTTGAACCCAGAGGTAGAGTAGGAAGAAGTATAAAGAGATGAGAAGGTAGCAGAAAGGGAAATCTCTGCATTTACCTGTAATGAATATTTCATTCAAGTATCACCCACAAAGTCATGTTCTCTCTTCTCAGGCGAGGAAGGGGCTTGAAATACAGCCATTGTAGCTTAAAACAGCTGTGCAGAGATGTAGCGCTTCAACAACTCCAGCTTTGTGTTTTTCAGTCATTTACTCCTGCTAAGGAGGGAGCCGTGGGACGGCTGAGAGGCTGAGGAATTAATTTTGAAAACCAGTTTTGCTGTCCCATCTACTTCAAAAGAGCATTTGGGCCAGTGTTGAGCAGTCCCCATCACAAAACTGTCACACTCAGTTGGCGTGATTGACTGGGTCTGTTCAGGAAAATTATCCCGGAGCCGGCGTGACCCCTAACCCTTCAAAGGGGTCGGGAAGGGAGAGCGGTGGTTGCAGAGCGGGCGACCCGCTCTGGGCCCGCCGGCAGCCTCTCCAGCGCAGTCGGAGCACTCCTCTTTCTTCATTGCTGAACGGCAGAAGAAATGTGACCCTTCTTCCTGTAGCGTTACATCTTGGGGACTGTCATCACGATTCTCGGTGTCTGAAATTTTTCAGAGCTGCGTAATAAAGTAGGCAGCTAATGCTAGCTGAGCGCTGGCTGAGGCGGGATTAGCCGCGTTTTCCTTGCCTCGCTTCCACAGGTAGCACGTCTTTCAGTGAAAGAGCTGAAGGAGCACTGTAAGGTTAAACATCTGCTTGCTTGGTTTTTGAAGTACAAGGCTGCTCCCTTCCACAGCGTTACTGACACCTGAGGTTATTAATACTGAAAGAATTGTCAGTGGTCTGATCCCCTTTGTGCTAATGTGATGCCTTACTGCTTAATATCTCTGTATTTAGACAAGGAAAGTAAGCTAGATGGTTTCATTTTATTTTTTCATTCAGCTTCACCTTTAAGTTACAGGATAATCAGTGTCACATACACAATGAGGCGTGCTTATTTTTCTGGGAAAAAACAGAGCTTCTGAAGAAGTCTGAAAAATTGGGACTTTTTGTAGAACTTCACTTTTATGAAGGCTTGTTTTTTGCAAAAGGGTCGTTATGAGCCAAACTGACCCAATAGTGGCCCTTTAAGAGACATGTTGGCAGTTAATCTGTTCTGGTTTACAGCATGTACATTGCTTTAAGAATGACTGGAATTCTAGGGGGAGGGAGAGGGGAAGCTTTGACCTCCGTGTGCACATGTGCTGCTGCCGGCATCCCCTTGCTCTTCTCTGTGATTAAATGGATAAATCAAAGAACACCAGCTTCTCTACAATTCTCTCTGCAGTGAGGCTCGCTTTTTATTTACTAGTAGCCAACCTGGCTGAAATACTTCCAAGCCCACGAGGGAAGGTTACTGACTTGTTTTTCTAGCAGTTATGTTGGTGTGGGAGCTGGTTATCAGCCCAGTTGTTGCGGTTCTTAATCACGTTGCTTTCCCTTTTACCAGATCTGAATGCATCAATAAGTTTGCCTCTGTCTTTGGGACCATGCCTCTGAAAGTGGTGGAGCACCGTGCTGACCCTGTCCTGTATAAAGATGACTTTCCTGAGAAACTGAAGAGCTTTCCCAATATCGGCAGCTTGTAAAGGCAGCTGTGAGACAAACCTGAGCGCTGAAAACTCCAGCAGAAGAGGTGCTAAGAGGAATATACGGCTCTGAAGGAAAGGGATGCTCAAGAGTGGGTTACACCTGAGGGAGATGGGAACTGATGTTGTATTCTGGTGTATTGTCCTTTTTAAAAATTGCACAGAGATGTAGTGGAAAGCTGAGCAACTGCTTCTCTGTTGCTCACAGAGGACTGAATTTATTTGTGAGTCCTATCAGAAATGTCAAGCAAGCACTTCTCCAAAGGAGGCTGTGAGCCTGGGAGAATAAAGCTGAATTTCACTCTCTGTGGCATGACTGACTTTCCACTGAATGTGCTACAGCTCTCTGATTTGTATGCATCCATCCATTTGAAGCAACTGTCTGCAATGTGTAGGTGCTCTTTTGGGAGGAGCTTGTTTCCTGGGTGGTTGGTGGACTGCCTGTTGAGCTTAACTGTGGGCTTAAGTAAGTGAGTTACAAACGTTTTGTATCTGCATAGAGGGACAAATGTTTATTTTTTTACAACATCAACAACAAAAGTCAGTATTTTGTTAAATGGTTTAAGGGGCATTTTGTTACATAAATTCTTTTGATGCAAATTGAGGCACACAGCAGGATGGTCATTAATGCAGAGACCTGCAGGATGCAACTGCGGGTGCTGCACCGCTTCTTTCCGCGTAGATCTCAGGTTTTCTGCTGCATCCATGCAAGGGACTGGGACTCTGTGTCAAAACTAGTAGTATTATACAGAGAGAAACGTATCTTTCAGTCTTACTGTCTGTTTGCTTTTCATTATCAAAACAGAGCAGCCAGGTAATAATTTTGCATCATACATTGCAGCAGCAGCTGTGAGGTGTAGTGTCTGAATCCTCTTCAGCAAGCAATGTGTTCTAATACTTATTTGTAAACCACTTCAGTTTAGAGAAATTCTCGGTTACAGCTTTAATGTGAAGGGATGTGTGTATGTGCAAGACACTATTAACGCACAGTCTGAATTAATGTTGCTGGAAAAACTGCTGGGTCTTAGCTTGTAATTTAACTAAGGAGCCCATTGCTACAGGCTGCTGCTGAATCGTACAGCTCAGGAAGGCTTTCGGAGAAGCTTTACATTTCTTACAAGCTTAGACAATGCTTCTCAGTACTGAAATTAACCTGAATTAGAAAATGAAATCCAGTAAAATTAGAAATAAAGTTGCCCAGACTGTTGCCTCTTGTGCTTTGATATTAAAGATGATCTCAGTTTGGTCTGAGAAAAGAAACTCTTTTCTAGCTCCACTGATAAAGTGTCTGTTACCAGATAAGGACAATTTTGCCAGTTAGAGGGATATCCTACTCGATGGGCTGTTTTTCTTTTCCACTGTGAGCAACCTTATTTCTCAGATTTTGCCAAACCCCAAACAATAGGACAAGTGTTAGGCATCGCAGTTCACCCCCTCTCCTAAGCTGGGTAGGCAGCAATGACAGAAACCAAATGAAAGTCAGGCTAGAAACAGGAAACATCTGCTCCTATTTGTCTCACCCCCACTAAGACTTATCTTATTGCCCAACGCAGTGGATGTGCTGTGAATGAAAATCATATTGGAACAATAGCTCTGAGGGGATGCTTCACTTCATAACTCCGCTGGGACGTGCCTGTAAACTGTATCGTCCGAATCTCTGGGAACCTTTAATTACTAGTAAATGTTTTTCACTCTAGTCTTTGTTTCATTCCTAACTTGCTGCGAGAGGGGTTTTGGGGAGGTAGGAGGATAGCTTTTGCAGGGACAACATCTGCTGCCGCACAGTGGGTATCACAGGATAGAGGAATGTTTGTTGTTTGCAGTTTCTCCTTTGCAGTCTCGTATGTTCATTCACATGAACTTTCTTTCTGATTCTTTCTGTTGGTTTCTCTCCTGGTGCTTAAGCATCCAGAAATACCGGCACGATTCCCTGAGAAGTTTTCTTCAGAAAGGTGGCTGGGACTTGTGTGTAGCGGTCACTTGAATTTTAGCCTTTCTTTTGGGGCTGATCTCAGCTTAGCAGTATAACTGACTTGTAACGTCTTCGTTGCACAAAGCTGTGAAGCTGCTGTGATTTTTTGGTTGTTCCTCAGTAAAGTCAGGGTTACGCATTTTGCACAGTCTTAAAAGACATGGAGGATTTCAGCTGGCTGGTGGAATATTTTTGGGTGGGGACAGCCTAACCAACCCTCGTAACCTGGTCTGCAGTCTCAAATCGATAAAAGGCAACAGGTCTGTGTGTCTGCATCCCAGAGCATCTGAGTGGATTCCCCTTCCTCAAAATATCCGGTGACCTGTATCAGTCATATTTTGTCTTTTAGCATTTTACTGTTGCTTTTATAGGGCTGTCTCATTTAAATAGTAGTTTTCTCTGCTTGTGACATGGAGAAAATTGGGCAATTGACTGAAAAAAAATGTGTAAAATTACTTACTTCCCCATTACATTTATATTTGTTCTGTTGTTCTTGATGCAAAAACTGTAAAGGTAAGATGTACCTGCACGACTGATTTGGAATAGTTTTGGTGTTGGACATTGAATTAAGATCACTGTCAACTTTTCATTGTATATATGTTATCAAAAGAGTTTAGTATTGGTATATTAAAAGGTAAATCCAAGGAGTATTTGTTGTATTTCACTTTCGGAGCTGCACCGGTGTACGTGGATGTGTTTACAAGGGAGAATTGCAATGACAGACTGTTTGGCTACATGAGTTTATGTTGAACTTGAATATCCATAACATACTGCATTAAGACCTGTCAATATTTTATCTTGCCCGCTAAGCAGAGCGGGATGGTTCTTTGAAGCAGAAGTTTGCTCTGCATGAGTTCATCCCAGTCACCTTTTTCGAGCAAATAGCTGTTGCTCTAACTTTCTGCCAAGATTTGACAGTAGCATTTATCTTAGAGAAATAGGGAACAGGCCCTTTGTTTTTTGTGAGGCGAGATGGCAAATGTTGAAGAATTGTGCTTTTGAGAATAGAGCTTTGGCAGGATGATCGTGATGATGGAATTCCATGTGGTAGCAGCTCTTTGTTCCAGCACATTCCCTACTGAGCATGCTGCAAAAGGGCCTATGAGTGACACACCTTGCTGCCTGTGCATAGCGAGGGGTGTCGTGTACCACAGTGCATGCCCTGCCAGTCATGGTAACTCTTAAGGGTACGTTTTTAGCATCGCCGACTCTCCCTACAGTGTGTTGACTCTTCCCTTCCTCACAGCCACACTGGCTTATTGTAGGATATATCAGTTCCATGAATGACAACGTTCCACCTGGATTTAACTTTTAGGCACAAAAAATTTTTGTTTGTCTGTCAAACCACCAGAAACCTGAACACAGTAGTGTTTGCATCTTGCTCAAGCAGTCCTCGTGCTTGAGCAGGGCTAGCATCTTACCTGTTATTGCAGATAAGCGAATGGGGAGAAGCTGTGATGTCCCATGACCTTGGGAGTCAGGTGGGAAAAAATAGAGTTGAACCCCAGTATCGTAAGCCTGTTTTAGCAGAATGGCCATGCTGTCTGAAATGTTTGTTTGGAGTTTTGGGTAGCACAATGCTAAGGTAGAAGGCTGTTAGCCTTGACTTTCTGTGTCGGCATGCTTCAGCCTGTTCTGGCTTGAAGCCATTTGGAGACATTCCTGGTGCACTCTGTGTAATTTCAGCCTGATGGAAATGACTGTAGTGCAGTCCCACCTCTGCTGGTCTTCAGGATTCCCCTGCCTGCAGCTTCTTGTGGTTTCTTTGAACACGAGTTATGTTTCCCATTAAAGGATAACAGCGACAATTGATGCAATTAAGTGGAGTGGCATGGAGCTAGCACAACACAGGGAGTTTTCTGACTGAAAGCAGGCAGCGCAGCTCGAAGGTATTCCCTGCATGGTTGCCTGTTTGCTGTCTTCATTTGCCTGGAAAAGGGTCCAGTAATTTTTCAAGTTTCCTGTACTCGCTCCAAATGACTGTTTTCTTGCATAAATAGAAAGTGTTCCTGTTCAGTCAAGAATGACAACTCTGCAGTAAGTGTGGACTGAGATCAATGCCACTCGATCGTGGTTTCATTAGGTCTGTGAGCTGGAGTCAGTGCTCAGTCCTGCGCTGTGTGAACAGGGAAGGCAGCAGGTAAGATGGTTGGGGGGTGAATGGAGAATCCGTAATGAGAAGTAATGTATCTGCTGTGACTATTTCTGCAGAGTCGTAAGAAAATACTAGCAGAATTACAAAGTCATCTGTTGGATTTTCAGTTGGTCGAGGATTAGAAAAGGTGAAAGCTGGACCATTTGACCAACAGACATGAAGAGCTTGGGATATACAGAACCATGCAAGTTTTTTCTGGTGTGAGATTGAGATGTGGTTGCTGTTGCACGCCGTGCTTTTAAGGGTGAAGCTTAGCTCTTCTGCCCCTGCCCCCATTCTTTACAGCAAAGGGAACCTGGAAAGCTAAAAGCCAAAGCTTTATGCTGATGGTAAAGTGCTGCTTATGGATATTCACCTGCTCAGGGTGGACATCATCTCACTTCTACTTCTCATCCAGTAGATGAGTCCCTTGGAAAGATTCGTAGTCCAGAAAAATGGTGCTTCTTGCCTGATGGTCTGGCCCTCTGAAAATTTGCTGGTCCTTCCTTTGTGAACCCTTTCTCCAGAAGGGAGGGCCAGGTCCCAGCTGCGTGCTAGGCACAGATAGTGCTGGGTGCCTGCAGCGGGGGACTGGTGGGGAACAATACCCCATTTGCCACACTTCATACAAAGACAGCCAGGGGAAAAGGTTGGAAGCAGAAAGGACCGTAAAATGAGATCCAGGAATTCAGCAAGGCTGCAGCGAAAGGAGCACGCTGCTAACTCAGAGCATCTGTCTTTGCCCCTTGAGTAAGTTACGAACTGAAAAGCAGGAGAAAGTGGAAGATCCTTTCACAAATAATAAACACTTGTTTGTCTCAGATTAAATGCAACACCTTTACATGTGGCCTCCATCTGGCCCTAAGTAGATGCACCTTGCGTGCCTGTTACCTTTCTTGCCCATGAGAAGATTATTGTACATACATCTGCTTAAAGGTTAATAACCCACTTTTAAAAAGAGGAAGAAAAAAGGCAAATCCTGTTTAGTTTACAGGAAGAAAAAATTGTTTTTCATTAAAGCCGCCTGAACTTTGCCCTGCCTCAAAGTCATAGACTCCAGCGGAGAAGGAACGCGTTAACCTAGGTGCTGTAGCCACATCTCCCAGCGAGAAATGTTTCCGTGTGTTTTAAACAACTCCTGTAAAGCCAGTGGGAAAGCGCAGCTTCAACAAAAGGCGGCACGCTTCTCATCTGGGTCCTGTGCTGAAGAACTTGTGGGGAGACTTTTTAGTTCTTCAGCAACATCCCGGCCGGGAGTGATTTCTGATGTAAGCCCATACAACCAGGATGTTACTGAACCTGCTTTTAGTCTCTCAATAGTCAGAGCTTTGCTAACATCTGGAGAATCTGTCTTGGAGTGCTTGGGGAGGGAAGGAATTTTTCTTCTGCAAGTGAGAGGAATGGATAAGCTTGCAGCAGCACCTGCATTATCCGTTTCTCTGCGAGATGGAAAACAGTCCTGCTCTGGCTGAACGGAGCTGATGCTCCCTGCCGACTGAGGGGAGCCCAGAGGGCTCGGCTGCTCTCAGTGGGTTGCTGGTGTTTGGCAGGCAGCTCCTCGGCTCTGCCTGCACGCGGACACATGTGGTACACCCAGCATCTGGGCACGGGGGCTTGACTGTCACCCAAGCTGCTGGCGCCGGTGCTGTGGAGTTCTCCCCACGTTAGGATGAGGTGAGGGAGATGGGAATGAGTGTGTGCTGGGATTCTGTGGGGCTGAGTTCTACCCTTGGTGGGGGGAGAGGCCAAGCCCCAGGCTTCAGCTTGCCCACAGCCCAGCGAGCCCCGGCGTGGGCTGGTGGGGACCCACGGGTGGGATGCTGCTGGGCTGGGCTGTGGGCTGGCGGCCATCTCTTTGTAGGGCAGGGGCAGCGGGCCCGTGAGCTGCCACCTGTTGTTAATCTACCCCCAGCTAATCCATTCTGCACTGTGTCAGCAGTTCAAAAGGGCACTGTTAGTATTTTTTGCCAACTTCAATTAACGTGAGATTTTGGAGGCCCCTCTGATCACATTTCATCTGTCATGAGTCAGGAACAAAACAGACAGATTCCAGTTGAGAGGAGAGAAGAGAAGGAGTTTATTGCAAACCAAAACAACAACAGTGCTTGTACCTCCTCAGCCATGGGGGCTTGGGAGTGGGGCCTTCCCAGCAGCTCCACTCCTTTAAAAAACTGGAAAAATAAAAATTGGTGCCCAGAAATTCCAGCCCCCCCAGACAAAAAA
>WBMW01004291.1:159907-188839 GCA_013396635.1 Penelope pileata | reverse complement strand
AAAAAAAAAAAAAAGCTGCAAGTGCAATAACTTACTTTGAAAAAACATGGAAAGGACCAAGCTGCGAGGCTGTTTGTTCGTTTTTAATATTCCACTGTAATGAACCGGTAATACATGGCTGCGTAGGCATTAACATTGCATGGCACAAACCTCAGGTGGCAACATTTTTAATCATTTTTTTATTCTTTTTTTCCTGAACTTTTAAAAACTTCCTATTTTTTTTAATACGTTCTACCCCAGGCCTTTAAGCTAAAGAAAAAAGAAAGTTTGCGTTTATACAAGGTTACAATATTTTACAACAAAAACAATAATATTGATTGAGGTTTGTTTTCTTTCTCCCAGTCTCTCTTTCAAACACTGCACACCGAAACCGATATATTATTACACATTGAAAACTGTCCTTCAAAATCAGTAGTATAAAAGTCCTAGCTCTACCTACCTACCTAGCTATGTGGGGAGCGGGGCGTCGTGCACCAGCAAAGAGCCCACGGGGTGCCAGGCTGTGGGCTGTCACCCCATGGGGTGCCGGGCTGTGGGGTGCCGGGCTGTGGGGTGTCACCCCATGGGATGTTGGCTGTGCCTCCGTGGGCCTGACAAGGGCTGGGGATGACTTTCAGCCCGATTCCGCCCCTGTCCCCATTTGGGTTTAATTTCTAATTCGGTCTGTTTGCTTTCTGTTGTGTCAGTCAGAGCAGCAAAATAAACACAGATCTCTGCATCTGCCTGATTGTTTTTCAAACCCTTTTCCAGGAAACTACCTTTTTGGCTTTGTTTGTTTGGAGAGCGTTTTACAAGGCGCTGCCGAGCCTGGGTGCACTCCGTGCGGTGGGACCCGGCCTCCCCTCTCCGAAAGGCCCCCGCTGCCGAAGCAGCCCCGCATCCCACTCCCCATGGGCGATGGTGCTGGGGGTGCCATACACACGTGCAGCAGCTCTGCCCTCCCGTGCGCAGCGGGCTGTCCATGTGGTTGTCCTGCCATGGAGCCCCTCCCCGTGTCTGAGGCCAGATGTGCTCCAGTGCACACAGCTGGGCTGTGCTGGAGGTGGGGAACGTGCCTGCAGGGCTGAGCCGGCCCCCACTCACCCCTCTGCTTGTGGGCCTGTGGTGAGAGCAGCCTGTGGAGCTTGGGCACAGCAGCACGCAGCAAGTCCCAAGGGAGCACCCAGCTCGGGGTGTGTGCAGCCCGCCTGGGCACGGGCAGCAGGAGATGCTTGGAGGAGTTAAGGGCTGGAGGACGGCAGCTGGAGGAGCTGTGGGATGTTCACCACTGTTTTGCAGCTGCTGCTGACGCACTAAGAACTGCTGTGAGCGCTTGGCAGCCAGCAGCACCCAACTGCTGGTAAGCCCCTGTCAGAACCTGCGCTGCTCTCCCGCTGCTCTCCCTGCTTGCCTCTCCGAGCCCCCAGCCTCTGGGATGTCTCTCGCTTTTCCAGCCCTGAGCAACACAAGACAGCCCCTTGGCTCCCTCTGCAAGGCTGGAGAGGGTGGCTGGGGGAGCAGGGGGGCCTGGGGTGCTGGGGCTGCAGTGCTGCACCGTGCAGGGTACAACGTGGGGAGGGGGGCTAGGGGTGAAGCTTGCAGCTTCAAAGGCATTTAAATCCAAACCAGGGAACTGTGACTCTGTGTACGGACAGGAGTGAAATACTAAATAAGAAATAAATAGAGAAGAAAGTCATAAATAGAGTTGAAAGGTATTAAAATAATAATAATTAAAAAAGGCATCGTTGTGGTAGCTTGAAATTGCAAGAACAGCACTGACCCTGTGACCCTTCTAAGAAATGCAGTAGCTGCAGGTTGGCTAGCTTGAGACAGATGTATATATATACACATGTATCAAAGTATATATATATATTTATACAGCTTCTCTTGTTAATTTACCAGCTAGTTTTAAAAAAAACTTTTAAATTAATTTAAAAAATGGGTGTAACTACAGATGCGCGTGGCTCAGAGCTGCCTGCACAGCTGCGTCCCTGGGCCGCTGCTGGCAGAGGCGCGCAGCAGGACGGCCCTCTGGCAGCGGGACGGGGGCTCAGGGGCACCCCGCAGCTCAGGGCTGGGCACCCCTGGTGGTGCTCAGGGTTGCTGGAGTCTGATGTGTGGATTTTCAGGTAAGAGGAAGCGGGGGCTCTGCTAGCGGCTGTCGCGCTGCCGGGAGGGTGCCCTCCCCGAGGAGGTGAGGGATGCAGTGCCTCATCCTCTGAGCTGTGAGGCAGCTGGGGTGAAATCCTGGCCCTGGGGGAGTCAAGGAGGAAGAAATGCCCTTCGGCTTCAGCAGAGTGCAGCAAAGCCCTACGACGGTCGTGGCCACCCAGCAGGGCAGCTGGCAGTACCTGTGTCCTGGCAGCATCTGTCCCCCTGCACCTGCCCGACCTGCTGCACACTGCCCAGCTCCGCTGCTCCTCTGGGGACTGAGCCCTGCGATGGAAAAGCGCCTTTCTTTCCTTCCGCATCGTGGGAAAAGAGCTCTACGCGAGGAAGTCTGGGGTAAGAAAAACGTTGGAATTCAATGCAAATGAAATGGTGACGTTGTCAGTGCATGCAGAAAAGGGAGATTCGGGCAGTGATCCAGTGCGATTTGGTGATCAGCATCATTTTTAGCACCTGAAGCACATTTTAGCCCAATTATTCAGCTGAATGTTTAGGCTGGGACGTAAGTCTTAGTTGCTTCTGATGGGAAAAGCCCAGGTCATCCACGCAGTCTGCTTAACTGCGTGCTCGTTCCCAATGAGTACCTAGCCAGGCACCTCAGCATATTTAAAGAGAGACAAGAAACAGTACTACTGGTCTTTTCATATTCCAATAAATACGTGTCACATTTGGTCTAGCATTGACATATCGTCTGTGGCTTACAGCAACGTCTAGGCACAGAAGAAGTGTTTTTATATGGCATGCAGTTAACCTGACATTTGATTGTAACCTGCTTGCAGCCCTTCCCAGGGCCGCTAAATCTCCCTGGACCTGAAGCTACAAGGAGGGGGAGCGAGGTGGTGGTTGGATGGGAGGAAAATGCTGTTCTTCCCTTGCTCACTGAGCCTGAGCTCAGAGCACGAGCCTTGTGCTCTGGGTGCTGGCACCCAGGTGACCTTCAGTGGGGCAAAAGGAAACTCTGAAATGATTCCTGGTGCTGTGAGACCACTGACTGGCTTGGGAGAGGCTTGGCCTTGCGAAGGAGACCTTGCTTAACAGTTAAGAGTTGTGCAGGTGGGAGCACATGGGGAGAAAACCGTGTGTGGGATTTGGGTGGAGAAGGCAGGCTCTGGTGATCCCTTCACTCTGTGTGGGGTGAAGGGGCCTTGGGGTGGCCAGGGATGGGGCTGTGTCACCTCCCCTGCCCCAGGCCCTCCCCTGCCCCACAGGGAGCTGAGGTGGCAGGGTGATGGGGACAGCTGTGGCTGCACGGAGCTGTCTGGGGATGAGGTGAGGAGGCACTGGGTGCCCTCATGCAGCCCTGACTGTGAGCTGTTCCACTTTGGGGTCTCTGTGGGGACCCATTTTTGCTGCCTCAGGACAGAGCACAGCAAATCCTGGCCCACTAGAGGCCAGTGAACGTTTTGCTGCCCCACAATGGCCACAGCCATAACAGAGCAAGCCCCATGTGCTCACAGGGATGTCGCCTTCCTCAAGGTGCCAGTGGGGCCAGGCAGCCCTCACCTCCTTTCTGGCCTCAGGTATCCCCCCAGCCCCATTCTGCCGTGGGAAGTGTGGCTCCCAGGAGGAGGCCAGGTGCAGCCTGAGAAGCGTCTCTTTGCTGGTGCCAGAGTCCCCTTCCTGTCCCCTGCCCAGGGCAGCAGGGACCTGAGGAGGGGAAGGGCTGTGTGTGTGTGGCAGGATGGCGGAGCTGCCAGAGGTGCCGGCAGGCTCTTGCTCTCCAGAAAGGCAGAACTGGTGTCAGAAAAAGGAGCGGGGAGAAAAGGTGCCCAGGTCCCAGGGAAGGTGGTGGTGGCAGGGGACACCCCCAGAGCGGGCGGCAGCGGGGGCGGCGCTGCCCCACAGTCTGCACATCCCCGGCCAGGTCCTGGTGGGCTGTGAGCCGCTCGTGTCCATGCTGGGAACATGCCACTTACGTTCACACGTGTCCTCTATACGCCTAGGGTAGCTAAAAGTGCTGCGTTCACAACCCCGAGGAGGCAAGGGCTGGCTGGAGTCCCGGCAGGAGGGTCTGCCCGGCTTCCCCACTGGCTCTCGCGGCGTCCCGAGGGCACTGGGCCGCAGCCCTGTCATGTCGCCCAGGAGATCGCAGCGCTGTGCTCCTTCGCCTTCATCCGCAGGGCCGCAATGCTGGAGCTCTTGCGGTCCGGCTCGCTGTTCAGCTCATAGCCGTTGAGGCCGGGGCCAATGCCGGCTGTGCCGAAAAGGCCACCCACGTGAGTCTGGCCCACGTGGCCACCAGCACCAGAGACGCCAAGGAAGTCGGAGACACCGCCAGCCGTGTGGGGATGCGCATGGGGGGACATGCAGGAGGGCACCGGCTCACAGGGGACAACGCAGGCGGGCACAGGGGAGGCGGCACCATTGTTGCCGATCCAGGAGGGGTTCTGGATCTGTGGGGGAAAAGAGCATCAGAGTGATGTGGCAGCAGGACACCATTGGCTCAGCTTCCCTGTGGAGGAGATGAGGAGTAGGGGTCGGTGGCTGTCCCACCTGCCTGCTGCCACAGTGCTCGCTGGTCCCCAGGGAGCCCTGGGCACACAGGGGGGCTGCTGCTACCAACAGTCCCCAGAGCCTGCCAAGCAGTCTGGAGAAGACCGAGGTGGAAATCCAGGTATGGCAGAAGTCAGCCTTTCTGGGAACTGCTGATTTTATGGCGTTAATAGCCTTTTGGACCTTTTAGGATGTGGTGGCCGTACAGTGCAGGATGGATCCAAAGCCAGGCAGGGCTGGGCTTGGTGCCTGCTTCAGAAGTGGCTGTGATGCATCGGGGCCTGAAGGACAGCACAGGACACCCAGCTGAACAGCTCCGGCACCTTTACTACTTGGTGGAACAGCCCTGTGTTCTTGCAGCCCAACCTGACGGCAGGGGATGAACCCCAGGAGTGAAGTACGGTGTGGAGACCACCGGCAGCAGAGCAGCAATGAACAGACAGACAGATGGACCTTGGTGGGGGATGCACTCACCTGGGCATAGTTCTCAGCACGGGTGAGCAGGGGCAGCTCATAGGCAGTGGAGAAGTGGGTCCGGACCTGCTGCATCTGGCCAAACCGCTCCCGCTTGCGCCATTTGGCTCGCCGGTTCTGGAACCAGACCTGGGGGAGAGGGGGACACGGGGGCTGTGAGCAGGGAGCACGGGGGCCGGGAGTCCACAGGGGCCAGGTCCCCAGCGGGGCTGCTACCAGCCTGCACTCCCCGGCTGCCAGCACCCTGGGCTAGAGGAGGAGCCCAGCTTTGGCCACCAGCTCCTGCCTCCTGGCAAGGAACAGATGCATCTGTGAGTGCTGGTGCCAGGCTGGGACCGGCAGCACTAGGGCTTTCCCGAGGCTCAGTCCTGGCTGTGAAGATGCCATTGGCTGAGAACTTGTATTTACTACTGAATTCTCGGCCTCGGTTTTCTCAACTGTTAAAAAAAAAAGTGCAATGTCTCTTCCCTTCTTAGCTCCTGGAAACAAGTGCACTTCTCTGAGTTGCATGTCCTCTGCTTTGCACCTTGTTTGCTTTGCAGGGCTTGTAGCTCTTAGCACTGCTCGGATGCCTTTGAGGCAGCGGAAAGACCAAAGCTCTGTTTCTGCTCTTATTTGTACTGGCTTGACATCAGTGTGGATTATTGCACTGTTGTCAGCAGCGTTGCTCCTGATTTGCATCAGCATAAGAGAGATCAGAGCCTGGCCCAGTGTCTTCAAAGCCTCCTGAAGCCCGTGAGTCAGGGAAGCACATCAATCAGAGCTGCTTTGAAGGCACTGAGCGATGCATGTGATCACCAGGGGCTGGGGTGTGCAGGTCACGCCAGTGCATGAAAGCAGCGGGCTGGGAGCTTCTTGCTTCTGCTTTGAGTTTTGCACGGTGATGGGGATGGAGGAGAGCCCTGTGGCTGGCACCTCAGCACAGCGATGCCAGCACCCGCTTGGGGCAGCCCTGCTACAGGAATGGCAGCCCTTATGGGATGCTCTGGTCCTCAGGGGCAGCAGGGACAGATGGGCAATGGGCACAGGACAGGTTCCGGGGCAGGACAGCATTTATAGTGTCAGCACAGCTCGAGAGTTGTCCAGGAAGAAACCAGCCCAAGGATCTGTGCATTCTGAGGATTTCTTACGGATGCGGTTTCTACCCTGTGAGGATTTCCAGAGGGTGCAGTGAAACCAGCAGCAGGGTTCTAATATCACCCCAGCTGAGAGCACACCGCACATGCAGAGCATCCTGCCAGAGCGGGCCGCTGCCCCAGGCATCCATCCGTCTGCTCTTCCTCTGCCTCCCTTGGCACGGCCACTCCAGCCCAGCTGCAGGCCAGTCCCAGGGCTGGCTGGGATCGTGGGCTTTGATCTGCCGGCTCACAGCCAGCGCGGATGACCTGGCTCCTGCCAGGGCAGACGGGGCCCCGCTGAGCACAGAGGGATGCCAGCAGGTAGGCAGCGCAGCACGGGCTGTGCGTGGTGCTGGGGCCCACATATGCCCTGCACATGCGGCCAGTCCCTGCCTGGCGAGTGCTCACCTGCACCACTCAGCGTGGGACCGGCCCCGGCATCCCGCCTGCGCCCTGCCTGCTGCTCACTGTGTGCTGGATGGGGCCGGCAAGGGCAGAGCAAAGTAGTTTCAACTGGTTGGTCCCAAAGTGCAAGCTGGAGGCTCCGGCAAAGCATCCGCACAGCCCCGTTAGGCTGAAGGGCATCTGCAGGTGAGGTGCTGGTGCCTGGGGCATGGGGAAGCTCCCTGGGCTGTCTGCGATACACTGCACCCAAACACTTGCAGTGAGTGCTGTGCCACTCTTTTAAAAGTTATCATTTCTCTTCAGGATCAAGTGCTTTTCATGCTGCTTGGTATTTTGCTGTAGGGTTTTCCCTGGCTTCCCTGAATTCAGAAGTTGTCTGCTTTTAAAGAGAAATTCTAAAGCAGCAGCAAGTGTGCATTTTCTGTTCACTGCCTGTCACCTTCAGCCAAGAGAGGCTCTGTGTTGCGGACGTGGTGGCCCGGACAGGGTCTGTGGAGTGAGGATGGTGCAGGAGCAGGCGGTGGCAGTGGGGTGGTGGTGGGCTGTGCCCCGGTGTTAACGAGCTGGGAGGGAGCATGGGCGAATGTCACAGATCTGACTCCTGCAGACAGCGCTTTGATAAGCCCTGATGTATCAAATCAGTCCTATAAAAATCTACAGAACAGAAAATGTTTCGTCTCCATAAACATGTGGCCATATGCTGGTACCTAAATCCATATGCACGCACATCTGACGTGCCATGGGGGTGGTGGGCCTGAAACAAAGCGTGTGGCTCTTCCCCCCCACTGCCTCTCTGCTGCCCGGATGGCACTGCCACACAGTTCCCCTCCCTCATACCTGCTCTCCCCCTTGCAGTGCTCGCTCTCCCCACCTCTGCCCCCTCCTGCCCTTGCTCTGTCTGTCTGTCTGTCTCCAGAACCATCCCCCTGCTGATGGCCAGGCTGTATCCCCTCTTCCTGGAGATGGCCACCAGCCCTTTGCTTTCCAGCCTGCAAGAACAGAGCCAGAATTCATCCTTGAGTGCTGAAACTGGACACCATTTTATCAGTGGCCTGGAATGGGAAATTGGAGCCTGGGATGAGAGAATTGAATAACTTGAGCTTGTTTTCATTTCATGTTTAATTTCCTGCAGGCTTAGCTCAGTCTTTCCGCTCCTTCCACCAGCCTCCCAGGGTTTTATGGGGGAAAAGGGATCAAGATATATTACTTCTTGCTTTGCTTTGCTTTTTTTCTTCTCTTTTTTTTCCAAGGCAGTGATTTCGCTACAGCCGAGTTTGACATTTCCCTCTCACTTTCAAGCCCCCGCTGCATCACAGGGGCACCGCTGAAAAGATTTCATTAACAGTCCCAGCAATCAGAATGATGGCTCTGGAGGGAGATGGAGGAGGCGCTGCATTCCCCAGGCATGAAGCCCCCTGCCATCCAGCTCATCCTGTCCCTCCTGTGCCCAGGGCTCTGGAGCCAGTGCTGCTGGGGAGGGACATGGAGGGCAGCCAGGCGTGGGGAGGCTGCCAGGGGCACACTGCTGCCCTGTCTCACAAAGTGCCATGGCCATGCTGCAATACAGGAACGTGGAGGACCTGACACTACATCCTCGGTGCCTGCAGTGAAATCGTGAGTTGGCTCTGCCCCACCCGAGCTACCCCCCCAGCCCAACCTTTGCACCAGCTGAGCCGAGCCCAGCATCCCAGCCAGGGCGAGCGGGGCAGGCTCACTGCTGCCAGCACCTCACTCTGCCTCCTGCACAGAAGGAATTTCACGCACTGTGAAGCCGGTAACTTGACGCTGTGCCTGGGTCCCAGGAGACCCCATCAGCACTTGTGATGTGTCCCTGGGAAATCCACAGCTGCATCCAGCAGCAGGAGCAAATAGCTGACTTTTCTAGTTATGCCTCCCTCTGCCCACCCCATTGTGCTCAGAACCAACAGGAGTCTCTCCGTTTTCTGCTGAGGCATAGCCACGGCCGGCATGAGGAGAAACGGCTGTGGGGAAGAGCACGGCAGCCCTGGAGATCGGTCTGGGCAAGCAGGTGAGAAAAACCCTGCAGCTGGGCTTGAACCTGGGAGTAAATGTGCAAGAACAAATGCAAGGCTGCTGGCCTTGCTGCTTTGTTTGCAGCAACTGCTTGTAGAGATCAGAGCAGAGAGCACACAGGGTTCCCAGTGTAAGAGGTATAACCAGATGCCTTCCACTCCAGCTATTCCTGATGCTAATGCAAGTTCTAGGGGTGGTGATCTGATGAACACCTGAATACCAGAGTTACAAGGTCAGCTAGATGGCAGAACAACGTCCTGGCTTCACGGGGACCTTTGGTGGCTGTCAAAGCGTGAGATGTAGATGTCTGCTCTGAGTAGTGTTTCTCCTTTTTGCAAATGCTCCCAAGATCTGCCAAGCCTTTGGGTTAATATTGATTCAGAGGAAAGAGCAGCACTCAAACACTTATTTTGGGGATTTGGCTAGGCTGGACCTCCAGGTTACCTGAGGGGAACTTGTCCATGGGAGCTGGCATCTTGCTGGTGGCAGGCGGAGGCTGCAGTGCAGCCGCCCAGCGCTCTTGGCCCTCTGGGAGCAGTGGGATTCACCTGTCCCCCTGCCCTTTAGCCTTTTGGTGATAGGAGGACAGTTGGAATAGATGATCTTGGAGGTCCTTTCCAACCTAGTGATTCTATGATTCTATTTTATGATTCTGTGATTCAAGGTCAGGGGTTTGCAGCTCACCCACCCCGAGCCCAGCCCAGGACATCCCTGTTACCTGTACTCGGGCCTCGGTGAGGTCTGTCCTCATGGCTAGCTGCTCCCTGGCGTAGACATCGGGGTAGTGCGTCTTCTGGAAGACCTTCTCCAGCTCCTCCAGCTGGTAGCTAGTGAAGGTGGTGCGGTTCCTCCGCTTTTTGCCCTTGTTGCTCTCTGAGTCTGCCTTGTCCATGGGGCTGGGGAGGTCTGTGCTGGCCCTGTCCTGGGGGCCTTTCACTCCGGCATCCTTCACGCTGAGGTAGCTGCTGTCCATGCCCGAGGGGTCAGCGCTGGGCTGCAGGTCGGTCTCTCCCAAGCTGCTCTCCTTACCTGTTTGGTGGGGAGAGAGAAAGAGAGAAGAAAATGGCTGTAAACCTTACGGACAATTGATTGTTTCAACCGGGAGCTTCAGCAATGGGGAAAGCCTTTCACAGAGACAGACGGATGGTGACAGGGAGGATGCACGGGGAAAATGGGACTCTGCACTTGGGGCTGGCGCATGGCGTGCTGCTTGACGGGGTCTGCTCTACGAGTGTGTGTCCCCACAGACAGCAGCGTGTCCCAGTCCTGGTTACACCCCAGACACCCTCCCAGCCTGCTGTGAGGGCTCACACTGCCCTCAGCAAAGCAGTGCCCATCACTGCAGGGAGGGCTAATGTGGCACAGCTGAACAAAGCCCCACCTTGGGTACGGGACACAGAAACACGAGGGGCCTTGAGCTTCTGCCCTCATCTCCTGCAGGCCCTGGACAGGAAGGCTGCAGGGGTACTTTCAGTCCAAGCTCTCCTTACCAATCCAAGATCAGGCCATCTGGCTAGTCTTTTTTTTTTTTTTTTAAATTTCATATTAACTTATTTTTAAATGTTCTAAGTTCAAGAACAGTCTTTCTGGGAAACAACTCCACCATCTGATGACCTCCCTATGAGGAGCTTTCCCCTGGGAGTCTTCTGCAGTGCAGTCTGCAAAGTCATTCATACTCACTCAGAAATCTTCGCCAAAGTCTGTGGAAGTCCCCATTTTTTCCAGCACATCCCCAGTTCTGACATCATTCCCCCTAACTCATTATTCAGGTGTACCTTTGCTTGTCGGTGAACAGCTCAGCTGTGGCTTCCCAGCCAGAAGCACACAGGTGGGTTTGTGAGGAGCTCTGCACACCCCCGCCCTGTCCTCACTCTCACAGCTAAAGGACTGAGTCAGGGTAATTTGGCTGAAATGAAAAGGATGAGATGTGGCTACTGCTGCTCTCAGGCATGAGGGCAGGAAGGCACAAAGCTGAGTGTGGGAGGATTGGACATGAAAGGGCTTTGAGAAAGAAATTGCCTAATTAGTGCAGAGGAGAGCTGGCCAGGACTGGGACCGACGCTGGAGGTGTGGGAGCTATGTGCCACTACCACTCCACTGGCTTTTCAGAAGAAGGATTTATTGCTGTTCTTTCAGACTTCTGAGGAGCTCAAGCAAGCCTCATGTTGTCTATCATCTCAGCCCTCTGGTTTGGTTCTTAGGAGGATTCATCACTCTGGGCACTGGGACCTGGGTAAATCACATGCTGTGGTGATGACGCTTACTGTTTTCCACAGTAATCATAATTAAACAGCTCCAGAAAATCTGCAGCAACTGCCTATGAGAGCCAACAGAGATGGAGTAATAAATAAATAAAAGTATCTCATTAAATTTTTTCTTCTTTTTGTTTTTTCAGCAGTGAGCACAGGACCTGAGGCCTTCCCCTGGCTGCTCCCCAGCCACCTCTCCTCCCCTCCAGCACTCAGCCCCCAGCCATCCATGGGCAGAAGATGAGTCCCACAGCAGAGCTGGGATGGAGACAGCCAGCAGGGATGGCGTGTATCCACCCTCGGCTCAGCATCCAGAGGAGCAACTCCCATTCCCCAGGAACAGGATCCCTGACCTCAGAACAGTCATGCTAAATGCTGAAGTGAAACAAATTGCATACATCTGCATATGGATATGCCCAGACTTCCTGTAACTGGAGATGGCCTCAAAGTTTCAACGCAGAGTTTGGGGTGTCTGTTTCTAATCAAACCTAGTGAGACCTTGAGTTACATATTGTGAAGATCTCCATGACAAGGAGGTAATGTGAGCATCGGTACACCCTTATGAGCCCAACAGGACTGCTTGATGCCTCCTTCACCTCTCTTGGCTCCTTTCTTGCCCTCATTGCGGTGGAAGGAGATTTTCTGGCGTCCCACACTCTCCTGGTGCCTCAGAAGTCCGCTAAACCATGGGCACTGCCTGAGTCACCCCACACGAGGTGGGACAGCTAGGCCTGCGGGTCCCCAGCACTGTGCTGCTCTGCCATGGCTCCTTTCTGGATCCCTGCAGGAGGAGAAATGTCTTTCTGTGCCAGCACATCTGTACTGGGAACCTTGGGAGAGAGAACCCAGAGCACACCACGTGCTTGGCACCATGGTGGCCAGGTGACCGCGCAATGGCCCCTGTATGTGTGTCCATTCAGCCTTCTCCACAGGGAACAGGCTGTCAGCAAGCATGGGTTCACAGCACATAGCTGGTTTGTTCCTAACAGGCTGCTTTGGAAAGATGAGGACGTAAAGTCTTCTCTACGTATAAACTTATCCATGAAATTTAATTTGAAGTGAATTCAGCTTGGCACATCTACACGGCAGGGGAGAGTGGGGCTTCTCAAGTGCACACGGCAGTGCTGGGCCCAGCTGGAAGCGATATCTCCTTCACACAGCGTGTGCCATAACTCCTATGAGCAAAGGCGGATCCCGTGACTACAGCCGCACGCCCTAAAAGGCCACAGGGCATCTGCATGGCCAGCGCGGCCCACAGACACAGCCAGGACACGACTGCTTCCCCAATGCGCTGCTTTGGCAGCATCTTGTTCACTGCTGCAAGATAAAGATGGAGAGGAGACACAGAATTTCGTGTCTGACTCTGGAATTGCTGATTTTATTAGCAATGAGCGGCTAATTAACCAGACCTCCACACTGGGTCACAGGCGTAATGCTGAGCGTCGTTTCTCATAAATGCAAGAGGCAGAAGACTGTGCAAGGAACCATCGTTCTGGCGGCTACAGCTGCCCTCTCAGCTGAGTGGAAACTGGTTGGAGCATCTCCATTTCCACTCCAGATAAGGATGAGCACAACTCCTCGTGCCCAGCCCAACAGGTTCCATGGAGCTTGCACAAAGCAGAGGTGGTTCCCGTATGTACGTCCACTTGTCCCAGCTGAGGAGCTCACTGGGTTGACTTGCAGCTCTCCTGCTGGCAGCATGGCACACACCGACTCCTGTTGCGTCAAGGAGAGCAGAAAGATTTCCGAACCTTCTTCTATTCCTGGAAGGCAGCTTTGGGACAGTGTCAAGGGTGCCACTCAGCACAGGTGAGTCCGCAGGCTGCTGGTGGCCCTGCAGCCAGCGAGTGACTTCAGCCCCAGGCTCTGCGCACCCTGTAATGCCTCAGGGCTGCTCCCTGGGAGACCAAAGGGCCTCAGCCCTGTCTGTGCTCTGTTCCTCCTGGCTGCCTGCCGTCTGCCGAGCAAACCACCACGAGGATGTCAGGACAGACAGCTCAGTAAACATCAGCCCCGGCGCTGCTGAGGAGTTTACATCAGAGCAACCCCCGGGAACGCCTGCATGTGTGCATGTTGTTTGTTTGTGGAAGTTGCTGTTCCTCTCCCTTTTTTCTGAACTCGCTTTTTTTTTTTCTTTTTTTTTCTTTCTAAATTTCCCCATACAAACATCTGCTTTCGAGGGCACTCATTGCTTTATTCTCTGATTAGTTGAATTCACACACCCCATGGCTACTTGGCTCAGTGTCATCTGTGTAAATGCACCATGCACTTCTCGCTCCTCTTTCATGCTATTTAAAGGACACTAACAAAACTGGCTTTTATATAAACAATTCAATTCTGTAAGCTCTGAATAGAAGCTGTGGCTAGAGCAAAAAGGCACAGTTTATGCCCCAAATCCTTCTTCAAGTGGCACGTTCATTTGAAGAGCAGGAAAGAGCTGACCAGCAAATTCTGAAGGCACAAAAATGCTTCTGCTGTAATTGCAGCTCTCCTTCTGGCTGCCAGAACGCAGCGCCGGAAAAGAGCTTGAGTAAGAAAATGCACAGCCATTGCCTCCGCTGGAAGCAAGTGAAACTGCTGGGTTGTGCGCTGGCTTCCTCACCTCTGAAGGAGAAAGGAGATGAAGGTTAATGCCAAATACTGGACGCAGTGTACCAGACGCCAGGTGATCCCACAGAGATGGCTCCATGCTTTGGGTGGTGATGGATGTCCTTGTGCTGGGACATGTGCAAAGTCCTGCTGGAAGGCCTGGCAGCGGAGGTGGGCCAGCTACTGTGATTTAAAATGTCACTTTCATTTCCCATTGTGGGCATGTCACAAACAGCTGGGAAATAATTGTGGGTTTATGCTATGTCGTGCTTGATCTCCACCAAAAACTGCACGTCTGTATCATAAGCCAACTAGTCACTCTGAACTGATGCATCAGCAGCTCTTGTCTGCCCAGGAAGGGCCATGAGGCAGGCGAGGATCAGTAGGCAGCTTGGAAGGACTTCCAGCTTCCTTTTTGCTCTGAATTTGATACCCTTTGAACAACTATTCTCCTTCTTCCAAAGCATTATGCATCGTCTCCGTCAGGGAATCACACCTGCACACCTGCCAGTAGATATTTATTGAAAGTGAAGTCCAAAAGAGTCCTCAGACCCTTGGGTAAGTGAAAGGCAGAACAGGCAATTCCCGGTGCTGGAGAGCTGTGTTCTCCACAGGCGGATGCTGTAAGCAGCTGGGCATTTCTTATACTGTGATGCTCAGATTCAACCTGGGGCCAAGCACCGGGAGCAACCCCCAGCACCACCACAGGAAGGAGATGGGGGACCCCCTGAGTCTGTGAGATGCGGGGACAGCCCCAAGCATGGCACATCACAGGGGACTGGGGTACTGCAGCTTCTGCTTGGAAATTGGAAAGCTGAAATAAAAACAGAAAACACCCAAAGCTGGCTGAACCTCACAACCGCAGAAAGAGTTGAGTTTAAATGTTGGACCAAAGCGTGGGCCAGGTTCTTTAGCACAACAGTTCTGCTATTCCTCAGTTCTATACAGCTGATTAGTAAAGAAAGGCTCAGACGAGGGAAGGAAAACATTCAGCCTTTACCAAACGTGCCTGTTCTTGGAAGCACAACTAGAACTTATTTCCATTCTGACTGCACATCGCAAAACTCCGGGCCAGCCAGGTCTGGGAATCGCTAATGTTCCTACGAGCCCCAGGCTTTTGTAAGCACTCCAGAAAGAAATTAGGATTCTGGCTACCAAACCCTCCAGTTCAGTTAGTGAGGACAGGAGGTGGGCGGGCATCAGCTCTGCTGGCAGAGAGGAACAGGACAGCAAAATCACGAACTGAAGCAAAAAGCATCATAGCTGGAATGGGAACTCGCTGGCCAAAAATGGAGACAAAATAACAATAAACCTGGCAGCAGGTTGGTTGCCTCCAGACCCCTCCTCGCTCCACTGCTGGGCTTACCCTGTGCCAAACACCTCCCCACCATGGGCTTGGGGACACCATGTTTTGCTAGTCACCCCATCCCCACAGGAGAGGGGAAATAAAGGAAAATCCATCCATGGCTGACCTGTCTAGAAATCCCAGTCGTTCCTTACACAGTCTAAGCAAATATTTAGTTAAATTACTCAGAAAGTCCCAGTCCTTTTATATATATCCCAAAAGAGTGTCATAAAACATCTACCGAAAGGGCTCCATTAACCTCTGCTGCCCGGCACTGGAGGAACATATTTCAGCTCTGGTTGAAGTTTACTCAACTCCTGGCCCCTGCAGGATCCCTCCAGCCTCCGTGGCTGATGGTCCTGCCCTGCCTCAGCCTGGCACCAGGCTCTGTGTGCAGCACTGGCACTCACCACCAAGAGCCTCCTCTGTGGCAGAGGCACGTCAGCAGTGCCCCAGCCTCCCATGGGGAGACTCTGCCCACGTGCCACCGTCAGCAGGGCTGCTACTACAACACCAAGCTGTGCCATTTTGTTGTTTGGTCACGGAGAAAAGGGCAAGGATGGCTGAAACTCTCCCTGGTTTCTCCTCTGCTTGCTTAAGTACAATTCTTTCTTCATCCATATATATGTGCAGCTCAATGATCTCCTCTTAATGAAGTTTTACCAGCTGATCAAGGAGTAGAAACAACACCTCATGACTTGGCTGATGACTCCCATGAGACGCTCGTGTAAGACCTCAAGCACTTGGCGTGCAGAGGAAAGAGATGAAAATGATTTACGGAAGCAGCGAGGCAAAGGTTTATTGATAATGAGGGACTCAGAGGAAATGGATGAATGTGCGTGAGATTCCTTTGGTAAATGAATAATGGATGGTAATCAAAGCTGGCAACTGACGTTTTCATTTTCAGTTGAGAATAGCAAGACGCAGGGAAAATAGTTATTAAGGAAAAAAATCCATAAGGTAATGTTGAACAAGGAAAGCCTCAAAAAAAAAGTGTGCTCTTTCTTACTTGTGATAGGGGAGCCATGAATTGCTGAAAGGGTAAACTTTGCATGCCAAGTAACTGAGAGCACTGCACACCCCAAGCCCCCAGAGCAGCGACTTCTCTCACTTGAGGACTACTTCACCCTGCAACACTTCCAGTTGTCACGAGGGGAAAAAAGCTCCCTGCCTTTCAGACCAAGTTTTATCCATATCCAGATTCCTTGTCCCAGTCTCTGCTGCTTCCCCAGGGACAGTTTTTCTTGTGGCTGTTGTGTAACTGCTGTGCTCCCCCACGCCGCCTGGCTCCGGGGAAGGCCAGACCATCTGCAGGAGGAATCGGCCACTGCAAGCAGAGCAAGTTCAGAGCAGGCTGGAAGCCTGCCCACAACACGTGAAACCTGCAGCGTGTTTAGGTGTGAGAATCAAAGCTGTCATTACTGAGGCAGCGAGAACCGCAGCTCTTTCAGGCCTGTTCCTGAATGGTTTGTTAGAGGAAAGGCAGAACGCACATTTCCTACCCAAAACCTAGCTCCGCTGTGAGCCCGACACTCTCGTTCCACAGCACCATGCACCAGAACATCTGAAAAAAGGCGTTGTCAGATTTTTTTTTTTTTTTAAAACAGAGGAAACAAAAACGTGCTTAGCTTTAGCTGTGTTTTTGGAAAAAGCTTAATTGATTCAGATGAACTTAAAAGAACCCAAAAAAAAAAAAAAAAAAAAAAGCCAGGGGCAAGCATACTGTGGGAGCTTTGAGCCCGAATCATTAAGCTTTGATTAAGTTAGGAGCAACTGGAGGCAGGATTTTTGTAGGAAGCATCAGACAGTAGACACAAACCGTGACTCCGGTAACACGCTGCCGAACAGAGAACAAAAAGCCATGAATCTTGGAAGCGGCAGAGCTCCTCAAGCACCACTAATTCTCAGCAGAAGCGGGTCGTTAACGTGCAAGACGACGACCATGAAAATCGGCCTAAATTAAAAACTGTACTCACATCAGCGGTGCTCATGGCCACGTCTGTGTTTGTTTCCAGTTAACATTCCAGGGAAGGATCATACTGACATGCGTGACTGCAAATGTCAAGTAAACATTAGCAAGTATTTACAGAAATTGTTTTGAGGAACTTGTGAAAAGGAAAATTTGCCCCAGAAACCTATTTCTGGCAGGGATGCTCACCCAGACAGGGACCAGGGAAGACTCCATGGGTCCACCACATATCCACCTTCAGCTCACCAGTACAAATATATATATATATATATATACATATTTGTATATATATATATATATCATATACACATATTTAATAAAAGTATAATTATTATATTTATTTATGCATATTTTTATTTATAATTTATATATATTATCTATATATGATATGTAAATANATATAAATATTATATAATTTTTATTATTTATATCTTATATAATATATATTATATACATATAGATAATAAGAATATATAAATTTATTAAATATGAATATAATAAATATATGTGTGTATATATATATATACACACATATACATGTATATACACACACACACACACACACACACACACACAGAGTCCTTAGACTGCATATAAGGAAAAAGGGTGGTGAAGCACTGGGACAGGTTGCCCAGAGATGTGGTGGAAGTCCCATCCCTGGAGACACTCCAGGCCAGGACAGACGCGGCTCTGCACAACCTGATCTCGCTGTGCATGTCCCTGCTCATTGCAGAACTAGAGGGCTGTTGGACTAGATGATCTCTAAAGCTCCCTTCCAACTCAAACAACTTTACAGTTCTTTGAAATCATCTTCCGGCTGCCTGATCCAGGAACCCATCAACACTTATGTTCAAACTGCTGCTAAAAGGTTACTCGCAAGTGCCATCCTGACAACAGCCCTGGACCTGGGATCACTTCAGTTTCCAGCGTCTGAGAACTCAGGGCATTCACCATGGGGAATAGGACGGGCTGTCCTCTATTTCACAAAGCATCCCCAGCTCTTGAGCAAGGAGAGACATCTGCAAGGAGAGCTACTGGTTTGCAGCAGGCCGCTTTCTCCTTCCTTTTCATCTCAAACTCAGCTTCCAACACAATGTCTTCTCAGGCGTGCTGTCTGACTGTATATTTCAGTCATAATTTTGCAGCATGTGCGAGAGGCATGTGCAATTGCTGCAGCAACTCATTCTGTTCTTAAGACTCTCAGGAAAAGACACACAGATGTAAATAGCGGCTCTTCAGGCTACAAAACTCCTCCAGTGAACGCAGTTACAAGGCTTCAGAAGTAAAGTATTAGTGCCAGAATGAGTGGTAGGAGTTCTCCATCTCAAAAAACGGTCAAAAAGCACCATGATTAGGCCTGCCAGTTGCCAGAGGCTTGTCTGGAACTGGGGAATACATCAGCACTGGCAGCTTGTGTCCTCTTTTTTCCAAAGTGGAGATGCAGTTTTCTGAATCAGCTTAAGGCAGGCATGTCCAACCCATGCCCACAGGCCGCATGTGGCCCAGCACAGCTCATAGTGCAGCCAGTCCCCTACTGCTGCACCGTCATGGCGGCAGCTGTTCCCAACCAGGCAGTCTGGCACAACCCTGGGCACGCATCCAGCGCAACAACCAAACCAACGTTGTGCAATGAGCACTGTCTGAGCTGAAGCCAGGACAAGGGGAGGGCACAGTGCACTGCCAACTCAAGTTATGAAAGTAGCTTTATGCATTTTGGTACATTGGCTGAACACGGTCCTGTGAACAGCAAAAAACATGCAGCCTTGCTTTCCACTTTGATAAGAAATTTGAGAATAGGTTTCAATATTGCAGAAAAAATCATCAATTTTTTGGTAGATTTGCGACTCCATTTTCAGTCAACATAAATACACTACCTGCGAATTTTCAAATAGAATTTGAAATTGCAATCAGATATTCAACTCAAAAACTTGTTCATGCCACTTTACTAGACTTTCGTAAGACCCATCTTACCAGAGAAGTACATCCCTCGCTTCACAATCACGTGAACATAGTAGAATATTCATGAATATGAATTAACATAGTGAAATCAATATCAATAAGGAGTAGGAGAATCCTACTCAAAATATTCTGTCAGAGATCTAACAGTGATGTGCTTTCAGGCTCCTTGAAAGTTCTGTTCATGCAACCTTCCTGTTTAGTTTAATTCTTAATTGAAATCATAATTATGTACCATATTCAACTAGTTCTTTAGCAGGAGTAAAAAATGTCTGCCTTCAGTAATTTTACAGACTAACAGAAATTCACGTCTTTGCTTTTCGCAGTACGTACATTTGTGAGCAACTGTTTTCAAGGATGAAGTGCAGGAAGAGAAAAAATTCGTCAAAAATCTCTGGTAAACACCTGGAGAGCTCATGGGGAATTGCAACCACTTCTGTTGAACCAGACTGATGCGTTAGTTTCACAAAAACAAGGCCAAACATCCCACTAGTTCTATGTTTTTGTTGCTCTTTTTTATGTTTTAATAAAAATATATATATAAAAAAACTTTTGTTAGTTATATACATTAACTATGTTATGTATTTTGTGCACGGCCCAAGAAAATTCCTCTTCACTCCATGCGGCGCAGGCAAGCTGAAAGGTTGGACATCCCACAGCTTAAGTCAAACCCCACGGGCATTTCCTACTGCAGGTGGAGCAGGGGCTTATAAACAGGGACCATACAACCGCTGTACAGTCCCGTTTGCTTACTCTGTAGTAGGTACTGGAATAATAACCCTCCCCTGTAATAACTCCTTTGTAAAGTAACTACCAACTGAGAGAGTGTGTGTGCAAGTGTAATAATGTCAATAACATGATCCGAGCTAAACAGAAAAGAAAACTTTGGTGCTCCATCGTTTCCCATCAGCAAAGGGGCTGGGAAGTTCAGATACTGTGTGGTAGGGAGCTGTGCAGATGATCACCAGCTGGGTGCAGTTGAGAAGCCAGCATCTCCTCTGTTTGCCAAGTGATTCTTGCCCCAAGGAGGCAACTCTGTCAGCAGGCAGGGGCTATGCAGCAGGGCAGCTACCCAGGGGAGGAGTAAGGAGTCCTTTTGCGGGGACATGGCAGATGCTGCATCACAGTCATCACTACACCACCAGGTACTCAGTCCCTCTGCTCTGGGAATACCTAAAAACCTGCCCTCAGCCTTTCAGTCTGCTGCTCTCATCAGCTTACCATGGCAGGAACTCCAGCATGGTGCCAAATGAAAGGGAACAGCTTCACTCCTCACTGCAGGCATCCCCCAAACCAGCCCCTTCTTGGACCCCTGCCAGCAGAGCCCAGGCTGACAATGTCCTGTCACCTGCGTCATCTCAGACGTGCATGGAGGAAGAGCATCGGAGTGACCAGTTTAACTATTTACATATTTATATCACGTTTTCCTGCCAGGCCATCTTCACAGCGCCATTTTCAGACCAACTCCACTCCCACTGAGATGCCATTGCAGGCCTTTTGCTCCCTTTCCTTCCAAGAGGGAGTTCTCAGAAAGCTTTTGATTCTAGTGAAATCTGTGAGCTAAACCTGGCCATTCCTTATTTTCCACCATCAAAGATATAATTTCCATCAGACTCAACATCCATGGCTGCATTCGCATTGTTGGGGCCCACCCAGCACCTCTGACAGCTCCTGCAGGGCCAGGAGCCCACCTGCCTCTCACATGTTAGTGGTCACTGTGGCACACCATGGCTTATCTGCTTTGGGCTCCCAATCTCTCCATCTCCACGGGATGTGGGATCAGCCAGGTGTCCACATGTAAGCCTATCTCAGAGAACACGTGTTCTGCCCCAGGCTGCACTCACAGCTGTTTTTCTCTGTAAAAACCCAACACATTCCACACGGAGACTTAGGCAGAGTTCAGGTAGGCCAGACTAGTACACACCAAATGGCCCAAGTTTGAGAACTGCTTGTAAAGAGCATGCTATGGTTCCTGGGTAAAGTGGGAGAACTGGGATCAGACTGCGCTTTCCCCTTCTCTGAAAGTCGCTAAAATACACAGAATAGACCAAGGACTGGATTAGTCTCGGTCCTTCTGTTGTTCTTCTGTGAAGTATCCAGAGGATGACTCAGTAGCCCACTCCTGGGTTTCTGGTGCCATGCAAGATCCCCAGACCTTTAGGAGCAACACCAGGAAACCAGGCAGTGCACAAGGGGACATCTACAACAGCATGAGGCACCTGCAGCTGGATCAGTGTCTCCTCTCATCACCAGCTAAGCCTTCCCCATGCCACCACCCATGGAACACCCCTATTTCAGTTTTTAGCAACTGACAAACCTGCCGAAATACTTTGGCTGCAAAGCGCCTGCCTTGCTGCATGCTCTTCATGTCTAGGCCCCCAAATATGGTGAAAAATTTATCCCTTAGTAGCTTGGTTGCTATCATAGCCTGTTGGTTCCTTTTTGGGTAAGCTTCAGGACATTTTCTAAAGAAATCCATAGCTACCAACAAATATTGTCTGTCAGATTCCATCTCAGGCAAAGGCCCAACAACATCAACAGCAATAAATGGTAGCAAGGTCCCCAGGCAACACAGTTCAGTAGGGTTTCCCCCCATCTTTGGCAACCTACTTTTGAAATATAGACCATACAAGACATGCATCACATTTCCTGCAGTGCAGGCAAGTCCAATCCGCGGCCCACAGGCCACATGCAACCCAGCACAGCACGTAATGCAGCCCACACCCTGCTGCTGAACCCTCATGGTGGTGGCCCGGCCCCAGGCGTGCTCAGTGCCTTACACTGTCTGAGCTGAACCCAGGACATGGGGAGGGTGCAGTGCACTGCCAACTCAAGTTATGAAAATAGCTTTATGCATTTTGATACATTGGCTAAACACAGTCCTGGGAACAGCATAAAACATGCAGCCTTGCTTTCCATTTTGATAAAGGAATTTGAGAGTAGGTTTCAAGATTGCAGAAAAAATCATCAATTTTTTGGTAGATTTGCGACTCCATTTTCAGTCAACATAAATACACTACCTGCGAATTTTCAAACAGAACATATAGAGCTGTAATCAGATATTCAACTCAAAGAAAAATATGAGCATGTCTCTCTACTAAACTCTTATAAACTCTCTCTTACCAGAGAAATATATTCCTCACTTCACAAGCGCTCCTTATTCACGTCATCACTTTTGGCAATACATACATTTGTGAACAACTATTCTCAAAGATGAAGCGCAGGAAGAGTAAAATGTCATCAAAAATCTCTGGTGAACACCTTGAGAACTCACTGAGAGTTGCAACCACTTCCATCGAACCAGACTGATGCATTCATTTCACAAAAACAAGGTCAAACATTCCACTAGTTTTATGTTTTTGTTGCTCTTTTTTATGTTTTAATAAATATATATATATATAAAAAGTTTTCTTCATTATGTACATTAACTATATTACTTATTTTATATGTGGCCCAAGACAATTCCTCTTCAGTCAATGCAGCCCAGGCAAGCCAAAAGGTTAGACATCCATGGTGTAGTGTTTTTCCACCATCTGTCTGCATTTTCCTCAAAATCAGTTCTCTCTTGGTCCAACTAAGAGAGAACACAAACTCAAGATATCCAGTGGTTTCCACATCATAATAAAACCTCAGAACCTCATATCAGGGTTTTTGATGCCATGAGCTCTCACAAATACTCATCACTCACTGTTTTATTTCCCTGGCTCCTATACAATATTTTGCCTTTAAATTCCAAGCTTTCCCAGAGAGCTTTTCCTCTGCTACTCTGAAAGGAATGTCTGCCAAAGCAGACATGTTTGCCAAATGAATCTTTTTTTCATCACACCCTGTTTTGATACCAGGAGCATTTCTGAGGGCTCCTTGAACCTTGCTCTTGCAGTCCCACACGTACTGGATGAAGCAAAAGTGTTTCCTGCGCACTGTGAAAGAAAGGAGAAATAAGGATGCTGCATGTTTCTGTGTAACGCCAGTATCATGAGTTTACTTCCACAGCGAACAGCTAGGTGAAGGTATCTAGGGACTGAGTCACTACAGGATCACACATACACCATATATATGTGCTGGCACACTTTGCAGCAGCGAGCCTCAGTCAGCTTCAGGTTCACTTTGGTTTGGTATCAGCACTGTGTCTGTCCCCAGCTGTGTGCAGCAGAAACTTCCGCACAGCCATGCTCCTCTGGCAGCTTTCCCCTCTCACAAGAAGTACTTGGTGCTTCTGTAGCCCTTGCAAGCCTGCAGGTAAGACCCCAGGAGCTAGGCTGGTGCCCGCAGGGGCTGTGAAAGCTGGGTGACCAGCCAGTGCCATGCAGCTCTCTTCTCTCACACCAGGGACTTCCCCAGAAAGGTCATCATGCGCAGGGATGTCATCAGCTGTAACAGGGACAGCATGGCTGGCTGCGTATTTCCTGCTCTGTTTCTTGAGAGTACACTGGTGGTGGGATACCCATACTACAGTTTGCTATGCACTTGTCCTAGCATGAAAACAATTTTCACCTCCAAATATCCACAGTGGAAACCAAAATGAACCTACTACAGCACATCCCAGATATTATCTGTTAATAGAAAGGCTCAAGCATCCTTTGATTAGCATAATTTACACAGCACAGCACTTGCTGGCCTTTCTTCTAACCAGGACAAGAAACAAGGCCCAAGAGCTGGCTGCAAGCTCAAAGAGACAGCTCAGGGGCCTGCCCACGGAGGCAAGCACTACAAACATTTCCCAAACCTCTTTCTTTTACGTTAGCCATGTCTTTAAGGGTTGAAAGGCAGTGGTGCTCACTGATCAGACACCAGCCTCAGCAATCTGCACACTGAGCATTGCTGAGCTCTCTCCCAGAGCGCACAGGCTCAGTCTCCTGCTAGCATTCCTCCTTCACCCATGGAGTGCTCCATTTTGGGTTCCCCCATTGTTTCCCTCTCTGTCTAGTTTTGGTTAACAACTGCAGAACCTCAACGAGCCAATACATCACACACACGTGCAGCAGCCCCTCTCTTGCTACAGCAACTTGGATCCCCTCCATGGGCCTCCCTCTGAAGTGGACCACTGCCAAATGGAACCAAGAACACCACCTTTTGCCACCAAGGCCAAGGAAAAGGGGATTTTTTGGAGAATCAGCCACAAAAGTACCCTTCCCAAAAGGAAATTAAAAGAGGGCTGCTCTGAACACCAACTTAATATCCGGCCCTGGGCACCACAAAGCCTTGCTGCAGCCTCAGCCCTAATGTAAAAGCAGCATCACCCAGCTCAGTATGCGCAGCTCCAGGTGCCCCTGCTTCCTGAGCTGAGTTTAGGCCTTTCAGTAGATTTTTACGAGGCTCTGTCCTGACTAGCCATATATTTACAACAAGTTGCTCTGTGGATATTTCCCCTCCCCACCAGAGCCACACTTAACCCAGCCGCTGCACTCATGTTTGATGTTGCAGCCAATCCCCCATTGCTCTCTATCCTGCAAAAGTCCTTCTAATAGCTTGAAGTGGCACGAGCTGGATGAAAATACTCTTCTCTCCAGCACAGGACATTGTAAGACTTAAAGCATTCAGCTTCCCCCTCTTCCAGTAGCAGCTTTCCGACTCCTGCTGAAGAGCTGAAGTGAATATTTAAGCTCTGCCATAAATCCCACAGCTTCATGGAGTGTTTCTGGCCTCCTCCTTCTCCACAATCTGCCTAAATGTCTAGCAATTGGTCCATCGGCTATTTATCTTGGAAGTCCTCACTGGCATCTGGAGACGTGAGGAACACAAAATGTCTGCAGGTCCTCTGCCAATTTAGGTGGGTCTCTTCTTCATCTTGCCTTCTAGCATTTGGCTGTGTCCTGTCTAGCTCAGACTGATATCTGGCTCCAATCTGCTTACGAAGGTTCAGAGCAAATCTTGATAAGCTGGGTTATGTCTATAACAGAGCGCTTCTCAGCTCTCAGGTATGGGTCCTTGCCACAGCTGTGCTCCTGACTCTGCTCCAGGATGAGGTCTGGGCACGCACCATCCCAGGAGAGGCTGGGAAAGAACCACACAGTGCTCCAGGAGGCCTCGCAGCCTCCCGACCCAGACAGCAGCACCACGGGCTGGGCCGTGGCGCATACCCTGCCCCAGCGCTAGGCCTCGGGCTCTCCTCACGGGCAAGTGCTGCTGGGCCAGGCTCCGTCTGACTCCTCTTTCCATGGTATAGAATAGACACGTGATAGCCTCCTACAGGGTCCTTTCCTAAGTGGCTTTGCTGGGGCTGGAAAAGTTTGATGTTTCCCTGTGTTGCAGAGCACACATGCTGGAAACAGACAGTCCTGTGGGTGACCTAGCCCGACATGACAGTCCCAACAGCCCTGGGCCAGCTCCACACCCAGCACACTGGTACCCTGCTGATCCTTCAGTTTCCTTTTTGGGATTGTTTTCCATTCTTTCAGAAGCTCTCGCTGTGGCTCAGGCCTCCTATTAAGTTTCAAGCTGAACAACACTTTCCTCTTTCCCATTTCATGAAAACTTCTGGCCTGAAGCTCCCCAGCACCTCCCAGACCAGGGGTCCTGCAGCTGGGCCCTCAGGTCCCTGCAGAATATCATGCTCACATTGTTTTGACCACTGCTGAGAAAACTCCCAATGCTGCCTTTCACTCACCAAAGTTTACAACTTTGTTTTCTTTTTCTCATGTGAATTCCTTTCACTTTCTATTGCTTCTGACTAGGTTGTCTTCATGTAAGCGCCTTTGTTATCTGATCCCTCTTGCACCAAAAGAACATGCAGTTCCCTGTTCCCCTCTTTGGAAACCGAGCCCTACCCCTGACACCAGCAGTAGGGCTCCTGGCCGTAGCAGTGAGCTGGTGTCTGAGGTGTGAGGAGGCAGCCTGCACTGTGGGGAGGAACTGGTGAGGTCTGAGGTGCTTCTTTAGTGCAGTGGTGTTTGCACACAAAGCCCTATCTATCTCCCTGAACACAACAGTAATCAATAGGAGTCATTTCTAGACTTGATATTACAAGTTTATTTTATTTTCCCCACACAGAAGCCTGCCCAGAGTGTTTGTTCTGCTTGCTCAGGTTCCTCATTTCCCACTGGATAACTCCTCTGTCTGGCCTTGTCTTGCTTTTGACTCCCCATTTGGTTTTGCAGTGGTTTTGGTTATGATTCCTCTGCCCGACATGCACCCTGGTATCTCACCACCAGAACTGCGCAGAGGATTTGCACTGAGCTTCTCGTTGAACTGCTAGACCTGCTCATCTCAGGGCTGGGCAGCCGTGCCGTGCCTCGTGCTTCACGTGGCAGCTCCCATCGCTCTGCCTCTTCCCCTCCCCCAGCAACATCCTTGGTCTCCGGACTTTCACTGAACAAAGGCAGTTGCTGTCTTCAAGGCAGCAGGAAGTTTTCACACCGCCTGGGCATACAGTGTGCCTGCCATTGACACAGCTTGCCCTTCAGACTCAGGTGCCTGCTACCAACTCTTGCCTCACAGCTAAGGAATACCGTTCTTGCTAATATAGAGCTGGAGATAGCACTGATTCAACCAGCTGGCTACAGCAAGCAGAGGAATGGCTACAGGGTAAAACCTTAATCCACGTCTTCCCCCCCCAAAAAAGTAATTATCAGACTCCACAGACATTTAACTGCTGAGTGAGGCGATGGTCTTCCATCAGCGAAGATAAGGATAGGCCATAGCTTATGACATATCAGCCCGTCATAGCTAAATCCTGCTGGGACCTGAGTACAGCAGCCACTGGATGTTGAATCACAGCTATCCCCAGTGGAGAGATGAAGAATTTGATGCTGGTGGATTCGCATTGTCCATAAAATCAGTCGCAGACCATCTTCTGCAGCAGTGATGTCTGCCACAGCGCATCACTCCTCAAAGTTTTCTCAGCTCCTCTTCCCCTGTCTCCTTTCTTCCATCTCTGATCCTTCCTCCCTCCATCCTCCCCCTCCCTGAGCCATCTCTCTTCGGCACAAAAGTGGCCCTAGAAATATTGCGCTGATCAGGATTGCTCTTTCACACCGTGCCTACTTATGTGACAGTCAAAATACAAAGACTGCATGGGCCAAGAACACAGCCCTGCAGAATCAGCAGCCTGTGTGGTAACATTGATTCATCTGAAATTACACAGAAAATAAAGTGGAGATCGTTCATTTAACGTACGTGAGTAGCTTTCCTCCTTAAGAACTTCCACGTAGAAGTTGGGGCAGCAGAGGGACATATAATTGCAAAATAGTTTAACGCTTTATTTGTATTAAACATTCCCATCTGTCCCTTAGTAAATGATTCTCAAATCAGAGGTCCTCTATCAGCTGGGCTACCGCTCAGGCCACTCCCAACCCAGAACTATTTCTCTTTTCTTTTAGAAAATTTATCTATGTGCATATATAAGACCTACATTTTCTAAACTGATTAACAGTTAGGCCAGGATTTTTTTTTCCAGATGTGTAGGAGGAATGCCTTAGAAACACATGACTTCTGGGGCAATGATTTCTCAGCGTTTTCTGCGAAGCAGCCACCAGCCCATCTCTTGTTTTGGCCAGCACAGGTTGCCCAAGCTGATGCTTTTCAAAGACGAAGCTGTTGGTGTGGGTTGGCAGGCTGAGCCTGTGTGCTGTGCTGAGAGCTGAGCACAGGAGAGCAGACCAACTGCTACAGCTTCTTGCATCGAGTAAGGGCCTGGCTCAGGAAAGCTAAGCTCAACCCCTCCAAAATCCAACGGAGGACTCTCTGCTCGCTCAGCTGTCCCACCAGCTCCATGGGCGCTGCCTGCTGCTGGAGCCGGGCCTGGGGATACTCACGCTGATGCCGCTGCGTGGCAGCAGCACGGCCCTGCACAAAGCACTCGCGGGCTCTGAACCTCAGTTTTTCCAGCTGAAAAATAGGCCAAAAAGTCTCTTACTGCCACAGGGCGCATCACGCTTCTTACCTGAGGATTGCTACAGCTAGCGAACCACCTCAGGGCCGGGCTGAGAAGCAGCTGAGGAGCCAGGCAGCAGGGCAACGGGACGGGCGAGATGGGGTGGGAGATGTCCTCCAGCAGCAGAGCTTGGCTCCCAGCCTCCCAGACACCACCTCCCTCTTACAAGGGAAACTCATCACGGTTTTGAGTGCAGGGCTTGGAAAGGGGATAAATCTTCAAGATCCGAGAGACTGAAGTCTGCACATTAGCTCCCCTTCAACCCTGAGCGCATTGAACTTGGGAGGTTGGAAACCACAGCCAAAGCAATCTCTTTTGATTCACAACTTGTTTTGAGCACTCACCCAGCAAGCAGCCGGTGAATCACAGCAGCCGGTTAGTCATGCAACCGCACGGCGCGGGCGCTCCAAAGGGAGCGCGGAACGAGCAGCCTGCAGCCCTGGGAGTGCACCCGCAGCGCCCGCGCTATCTGCCATCAGCACACGGCGCTAATAGCACTCCTACAGCCAACCCTCAGGAAAAGATGCACGCAGTAAGCATCTCCAAATCTCTCTCCCCATCGGTATTTTTCCCGTCTGCTTTGCCCCGCGTCGCTTCAAAACAATGCAGACGAGTGCAAGGTTAAGGCTTTCTCTCTCTTCCCGCACCCCTCGCCTTGCCGGTGGGGTCCCGACGGGGTCCGGCGTGCGCGGGGCTAAAGAGGAGCCAATCCCCACCAACAGCGGAGAAGCGAAAACGAACAGCCCCGGCGCTAAGGGAAAGCGCCCTGCGAGGCGGGAGCGGCGAGCACGGCGGAGGCTCCCGGCCCATGGCCCGCGGTGCCGTCACAGCTCAGGTTAGGGCAGGAGCCCCGCAGCCCCCCGCAACCGCCCCGGCCGAGCCGCGCAGGGCGGTTTTGCCGAGAGCCGCGAGCGCGTTCCCCCGCGCGGTGCAACGCAGCGAGCTGCCCCCCCCTCCCTGCGCGTCCCGAGCGCATCTGCGGGTCCCGCAGCTCCGAGCCTCGGCCGCGCTCCCGGCGGGAGCTCCCTCCCCTCCACGGAAGGGTGCCGGCGTCCGGGAATGGCAGCTCCGGGGGCCCTATTGCGGCGTCTCTGCCGGCTGGGGCTGCCCCGGCCCTCCTCGCCGCCCGCGAAGTCCCGTCCCGTCCCGTCCCGTCCCGTCCCGTCCCGTCTCTCCGTCCGCGCTCCGCCGGCGCTGCGCGTACGGCCGCGCCGCTTTATAGCGGGGCCGGGGCAGCGCCTCCCCACCCCGCCCGCCTCCCCTCGGCCCTGGGAGGCAGC
>WBMW01004291.1:10759-151713 GCA_013396635.1 Penelope pileata | reverse complement strand
CGTCCCCGTCCCCTCCGCGGGTGCGGGGTTCGAGGCCGCCGCCCCCCACCCCGGAGGGCTCCGCGCTGTGCCACCGCGGGGACGGAATCATTGGTGGTGGCTCTCTGCAAAGCCCTCCCTGCCGGCAGAGCTCCGCTCGCTATCAATTCCCTCGGCCCTTTCCGCGGACGCGTGACCCGCCGGCCCCGCTCGGAGCACCGCGGCTATTTCTGACCGCCTCCGGGGGCCGCGGGGAGCGGTACTACCGCGGGTGCGGCCGCTCCCCCTTGCCCCGCTCCGGCGCTCCTGCACTGCGCGAGGGGACGGCCTCTGGGCCGGGGACAGGCCGGGGCAGCCGGCGGCACTCGGTGCACCTGTCAGCCGCTCCCTTCCCCTCCCCGAGCCGGCTGCGGGGCGGGGTGGTGGGGGGCTCCCCGAGAGGCGGGGTGTTCGGTTCCAGCAGGGACCCCTCGGGGAGAGCCGCCCCCGCTGCCCCGCAGGTGCCCCCATTGCCCGTCCGGCCGTGCCCGCTGTGCTGCTCATGGCTGCGTCCCGCCCGCCTCGGTGGCCAAAAATCCTTCCCTTCCTGAAAACCATCCTGAAAACAAACCCCGCACATGAAACAGCTCTCGGTCCGCTGCTGAGAGTAATAACCATGAGGGTTTTTTTCTCATTATAATTACGTCCCAATAGCAGAAATCACGGCAATGTGTCGGGCGGGCGCTGCACCGTACACAAACTCTGCTCCGTGATTTGCGGCGGAAAACGGCCCTTCTTCACTATGTACTCTGTCGGGTTCACCCAGGGAAGGAATAAAAAGAGGGAAACGAGGGGTTTTATTTTGCATGGGAGAGAGGTCAGGCAAGGCGTCGAGAAGTCCCTTCCAGGAATGTCCTGACTGGGGAGAGGAGCAGCATGAAGGAGAAGGAGGATTTGGAAACAACAGACTCGGCTTCATTGCATGGTTCCTCTCGGGACATTTCGCTGCCTTCCTGCTGCCCCCTCCCCGCCCCGTTCCTGGCAGCCCTGCAGACACAGCCTGGCAGATGGGCTCCTGCGGGGGCTCGCGGCCGCTCCTGGGGTCTTCTGGACCATAGCTGTGACCTTTTCTTTTCTGTTATTCGTTTGCTTGCTTGTTTTTGTAAGCCTTCCAGGAACACTGCTTTTCCTTTTCCTTTTCCTTTTTTATTTTTTTTTTCTTTTTTTTCTTTTTTCTTTTTTTAAAATCTGATCAGTACTGACTGTGTCAGAGCTATGCCAAATGAAGGGGGTATGGATTCCCAGGGCTCACAGCTCCCCTCCACAGGATGTTCCGGGGTTTCTCTTTCTTACAGAAAGCACCCAAGAAAGTCTGCAGGCAGGGGAGCAAGCTGAGGGGCTGCCTGGATGTATATCCCGTGAGGAGGACATCTATTGGAGTCTCACCCAGGGAAGCACCCTTGTTTCAAGGCAGAGACACTGAGGCTCAGACTCCCACAGAGCCACAGAACGAGCTGACTGCTGGGAGCTGGGGAAGAGCTCGAGAGTCCCACAGCCCTCTGTCCCAGGAGCAGCAGCAGCCTTCATCTGTGGTGGGTTTTGGGCGTGAGGGCACTGACAGACACAGGGACACATGGCCAGGATTTCCCCAGGTCCTAAGCTTCTTCCCCCAGAGCCAGAGGAAGGTGCAGCACTCAGACAGAAATCAGGGCACCAATTTAAGCTGCTGGGTCAGAAACCCTGGTGATGCGCAACCAATCTCCAGACTGCATGGCCAAAAATCTCACTCAGCCACAGTGAATGACCTCTGCCCATCAGCAGCCAGCTTCACTCTTAGGGGACATCCACCACGAAACCTCCCCACCGTGTGCAGCAAACATCAAGAGAGCCCAGGGAGGGCAAGTCCGGGCGACATTGCCAGAAACCCACTGTCAGGGCAGGAGCAAGGACTCGCTGTGACTTGCTGCCTTTGGCGGCTTAAAGACCAGAAGGACGAAAAAGAAGGAGCCTGACCAACTGCAAAAACGCTAACATCCATGAAACAGATGCGGTGCCTCCACAGCCACCGCTGTCCGGGAGCCGTTGCTGTGCCGATGCTGGGGCAGGGTGGGAGGACAGAGCTCGCCGAGCCAGCAGTGACAGTGCGGTCAGCTGAGCCCCAGGGCCACCTGTGTCCTCCCTGCTGCTCAGATTTATAGAGTGTAACATTTTAATAAAAAACACACACACCTCTCCACTTTGGTGCATTAAGAGATTTCTAGCAAAACACAGTAATGTTGCTATAAATTTCCCTCCCAGCACCCTCGCAAGTAATAACTCAAGCCCCAGCATTTTGTATTTAATGTTTATTTTGATGGCTGCATTCCAGAAAGAAAAGGGGAAAAGAGGCAAAATCTACTCAACCACTCTCCCCATTGCGATTAGCCTGATGTTTTCAATAAAATTTAGTGCAAACTGGGAAACAAACACTTGGAAAAAGAAAGATGGAAAACAAGCACACTTGGGCAAGATTCTCCTAGACATCTGCCAAAGCCCGGGCTCCAGTCCTGGCCTTAATCGCAGATGTCCTGCCATGGGTTCTCATGATGTCCTCCTACCCTGCCACGTTCCAACAGCACCCCAGGGGGCCGTACCGGTGTCAAGCAAAGCTCCACAGTGGGATGCTCCAAAGGACTGAGAATTATGGGGGGCTTGAGGTTGAAATAGCAAAGCCTGGAAGTTAAAGATTGAGTCTTGGCCAAGTAACGCAGTCAGAATACAAGGGGTACTGCCGGTTAGGTCTGAGGTACGTGGCAGAGCTGTCTTGAAGCTCTCAGAGCACCTGCTTATTTGTGAAGCCACCAGTCCTTCACCTTCACCTTCACCAGCACCAAGCCCACACGTCCCTCTGAGAAAGGAAGAAACCCCATGGGTAGATGGTGCTACATCCAGATGTGACAGAACGTTTCCTAGCCAGGGTGCATGCTCCAAGAGATGACTCTTTACTCTGGTGAGAGCAGCTTAAACCCTCATACAATGGTGAATATTTACCCAGATGTGCTTTAAACTTCTGATTGCTTACGCAGAAGTAGCAGCCCTTGAATTCAACTTGATTCAGATGTGCTTAAAAAAATGTGCTGAGGGCAGCAATGCTACATAGCCAAGTTGCTAACTAATGAGAGATGTCCCATCTGTCTACTGAGTACTTGTGTGCAAAGGTCCAAGCTTGGAGAACTTTGCTTTCAGAGCATGTGAAGCTCGTCTCTGTGCGGCACACCAGAAGGAGCCAATGAGCTTAACGAGCAACCAGGTTGAAGTGCTGCAGAAATGGTTGGGTTGCCCTTTCTGTAAGGCACATCTCAACTTGCATCCCCGGTCCTGCAGGTATAGCTGCATCTCTGCTTTTGTGTATGCTGACTCAGCTATGGCCAGAGCTGGATTGCTTTTCAGCAGGGAAATCGGAAAGACTCAGGGCCCTGGATCAGGAGCATGGGATCATTGCCATCCTGCTATAGCACAGGAATGATTCAATCCCTTCTGGTGGGCAGCCCAATGGTGCACTTAAATTCATGCACAACACTGGGCTAAAAGCACCAAGGTCTATGAAGAAAATCACTCTGTAGGTTCAACCTCTGCTATGTTGTTTGGCTTAGGACATTAGGTGCATTGGGCAAGTGGTATCTCATACATTTCAGTCACAGCTTCCAGAAGTGGAGGGTTCTATCAGCTTATATTCATTCTTGTATTTCGATGTAAGTGACAGCACCTTACTAGGAATGAGGGCTGCTGCTACTAAGACGGACTTTGTGCTCTCCGTGACTCTTAAATTTCCATGCCATGGAATTTGGAGCTGACTTCTGCAGGGCATCTTGATGAAAAGCAATCAAAGGAAAAAAAGAACTAACTAACAGAAGGCCAAAATACGTTTCTCATGCCTATGGTGTCTTCCCGTGAGCCTCTGTTAATTTCAGTAGCATGAAACAAGCACCAAGACCTGGTCCCAAGCACACTGGTAAGAGAGCTCTTAGCTCCTTGCCAATAGTGTCAACATGTATTTGCCACCACAGAAGGGTCAGAAAATGTGTCAGACCTTTCCTTCAAGTTGTGTTTGCGCTATTGACTTCAGTGTGGGTGACTGGTTTCAAGATGGTAACATTGGTTTTACACCTAGAATCTGGTCCTTCTCTTTCTTTCCACTCTTCAACAGGAATTTAGTTGAGCAGACTGTAAGTCTGTAGGGCAAGGCTGTTACATGCGAGAGCAAAACAGTATTAATCAAACATGTATTTGCTATTAGCAGGAGAATGTCTCCCCATTGAATAGCATTTGGGACTTTTTGACTCATTTTAAGAAATGCATCAGTCTGTGGCCACATGGGTCTGAAATGTGAGCCTGCTGCATCTAGAGGGCTTACATTCCATCTTGTTACCTGTTAGGCATTTTCCCATCCTCCTTCCCAGCAGAATTCCCTACAGCAGGCTCAGCACACTGAATACCCAGGCTGGTTTTTTACCTAGTACAAATTGGCATGGCCCTGGTGGCATCATGGTGATTTATACAGGGCATTTGACTCCAGGGTATTGTCTCAATTCAGAAAAGGAGAAATCTAATGTTTAAACTGAATAGCACTGTTCAGAAGGAGGGCTGCATGGGCTTAGGCTGGTTGCATTCCAACACTGAGAATCAGCAAGACAGAATCAGCCAGCCTGGAGAAGAGGAGAGCGTCCAGGGATACGTCAATCTGATTTCTTTTTTTGTACAGCACACAGCACTGCAAAATGTTGGAAGAGGTATAGTAGTTCCTCTTCAAGGCCTCAAGCACGATGAAGGAAATATATTCTCTAAAACCCTTAAATTGACCCAGTGGACTGATAGCCAGTTCCAAGAATCTCAGCATTTTATTCTGTATTATTATTATTATTTTATACTGGGTTAATATTCTTTTTATAAGGAGAATGGGAATAACAGTTCACTCTGGATGACCGGCATGATTTACTTCCTCTGCATCAGCACTCTTCCAGCTCATGTTCAAGGCAGCTCTTGGGTGATATTTCCGGGAGGGCAATGAAGTTGTGTGATGCCATTTAAACAAAACAGAAAGCTGAAATATGATTTTTTGTATTTCTTGAGGGACGAGAAGAGATTTGTTTTAAAAACCTTCAGTCACCTTAAATCCATAAATGTATTTTACCTTGGGACAAACAGTGAGGATGAGATCACTGAGCTGCAAGGACGAACAGAGACCTCACAGATATCACGGAAACAAGGGTTTGGTTCCTCTAAGGGTCAAGGACAAAATGAAATCCTACCCCTTGCCTGGCATCCAGCTGCTCTCTGCAGGATCACCCCTTCTGGGTTACCCGGGGTGCGAGCCTGCAGGCTGAGGCAGTGCCCAAGAAACCTGCTGCCAGGGGCAGTGGGGACAACTTGGCGGTGTCCTCTCGGATGCTCAGCCCTGACATCCGCGGCACATCTGGACACAACAGCTGCTGGCCTGCCGAGCACTGCTTGTTTTGTTAGCAGGAGCCGCCTGTGCTCACTGAGCTGATCCTTTTTAGGCTGTCCTCCTTTGAGATCCCTAACTAACCACAGTAGCAAAAGAAGAAAGGTATAATTTTGACTGGGGCTGCAAGACTGTGTCCCTACACTTTGTGTTGTGGATATGCCCATGGGGAGCTATTGTCACTGGATTTACGTAGCGTGTAAATTAGTGATGTGTAAAAAAGTATCTGAGTTGAAGGGAGCAAGAACATGCAACAGTTCTGACAAGTGTTCAGAAAAATCGTTTCTCTAGCCCATCTTTCCAGCATAAGTACAAATGCACGTACAAGCAACTAGTACAGGAACATAAAGTTTGTTTTTCAGCCTGCTAAAAAGATATATGTGAATATATATCTTTTTTTGAGCTGTCCAGGAAACACACTCCCAGGTCTGTGAGGAAAGCTGAGTTTTGGGAATTGCCTCCTTCACTTAGTCATGTGAAACTCCAGTATTTCAAGCATTTGGGAGGGTGTGTTTCCAATGGGAAATATTCTCCCTCGCCTCCTAAGCCCACATCATACTGGCTCATACAGTATAGACAGTGACTTGTCCTAATTTTTGTATGCATGGGCCCAGTCTGGCCGGCACTAAAGTCAATAAAAGTTTTGCTGTTCAGCTCATTGGCAGCAGGATTAGACTTTCTGTTTATATTACTTTTTTTATCTGTGATTTAGTTTTTCTGCCAAGGTCCATAACCATTGATGTCAAGTGGTGATAGGGAAGGCAAGAGGAGAGTGAGACATGATCTTTTTGTACTTGAAATACTATACAGCAAATGTTTGTGCATGTTACCAGTTGTGTACAAAACGTACAGTTCTTTATGCGAATGCCTACCTTCCCAGATTAGAATAACTCAGTTAAGTCACTCCGTACTTCACCCTAGCACAAGAGCTCTTAAAGGTGTTTGTCCATCTTGAGCGCTTTGGGGATTATTTGAACTCCTGAAGAACCAGGAGCAGGAATATGCCCATGACTTGCTCTTCGAAAACTGGGTAAAGAATATTCTGAAGTGAAAGGTAACTTTCTTTCCCTCCCTCTGTCTCTCTCTTTTGGTCTGTGCCTCATATGGGCCATAAACCAACATGTTCTATTCTCCAGAAGCAGCAGGAGCGATGGCTAGTAGCATAAACACGCAGATATTAAAATTTGAGCTTAGTCAACCATAATTGACCAAAAGGAAAATGAAGTGAAAACAAAAAGCTTAGTTACACATCTAAGAAACAAACGATGCCTTTCCCTAACACGTCAGGGTACCTTTCTCGCTGATCAGAAATCCTCAGGAGATCCGGGTTTCAAGTGGGGTTAAAAGCTTTGTGCCTTGTTCAGCCGATGCATGTGAACCCGCTGGCTATTTTTGACTAGCAGCATATCCCTGGCACACAGAGCATCTGCAAACAGGTGGCTACACCACCCCCTTTGTGCTGCCACCTGGCTGGCACGTGAGCATCCTTTGTGCCACACTGCAGGAGCAGCTTAGCAATGGCTGGCGGTGAGCAGCACGGGTGGAGTCCACCAGGGCCAAGGGCTGCAGATGTCCCTGTGAGGACACCGTGGCTTGGCAGGGGCAGCTGAGCTCCCCTTGTGCTGTGCTGCATGAGGGTGGCCTCAGTTTCTTCTTGGCCCCAAGTGGGAAAACAGCATGGCCAGTCTTAGGCTGGAGCACGGACACGTCTCGCCTCCCAGACCATTGACAGACAGATGCTCTCACAAAAAATCGAAGGACAAACTCAATTTTCTCTAACAAAGTAAGAGACTTGCAGGCACTGGAATTTCTTGTGGGTTTGGATCATTGCTGCTAAATGTTATGGTGAAAGTATCCTTGCTATGTCCCTTCTCTAGCACGTACAGTCACACAGAGCTGCTCCCAGTTGCCCAGACGGTGCTCTCAGTTACAGAGGTAAATCTAGGGTAAATCCACAAGGCTCCAAGAATAAACAATACAAAGCCTGGGACTGAAAGAGAAGATTCAGGGAGCTATAGGCTGGGTAGTCTGATATCAGTAATGGATTAAACACTGCAGAGGCTGCAGTGCATTGCATGGACAGAAGTTTATTGCCAGTGCGTGGTTTCACAGGAGCTGGCCCTGTGAGAAGAACTGCCTGTCTTTTCCAGACACCAATACAGCCCTACCTGACAGAGCCAACTTGCGTTCAAACAGGCTACTTGTATTCCCTGACAATTAAAAACTAACAGATTAAAAACATAGAATGTGGGATTAAAACAGAACTTCTTAAAGCAAAAATTATTTTCTTCATGGATTTTAATGCAAATGTGACACTAGTAGCAGCACTGCATATTTCTGGGGGCAGATGTTGCACAACCCTTGGTAAGGCTGCTGCCCACACATGGCCCCAGCTCTGCCTTCCTCCGCCTGTGGAAGTGCTGGGTAAGTTGAAGAGAATTTTGGCATGGCAAGGGGTCAGCAAGGAAATCTTAGAGCAGAATGTTGTGCAGAGCATGATTCAGTCATTGTATAAAGGAAGAAGGCTGGGGACCACCAGCTGCAGATACTTGCAAACAGAAACGTCTACGCACACAGGGCTTCTCCATCCTGTAAGCAAAAATGCATCCTAAGCTGCAGTGGCTGGAAGCTGGAGCTAAACAAATGCATGCCTGAAGCAAGGTGTCCTTTCATAGCCTCTGAAGGCAGCGCTGCCTGTCGGGGGCAGAGGGACGTCCCAGAGCTTGGAGACTCTCAGAGAAGCTCAGGCGGTGTTAGAGCTTGCTCCAGGACATGCTCCAGCCCAGCTTCTGGGAAAGCCCTATTGCCGTGTAATACAGGCAGCCAAGAGGACGACTGCAGCCGTCCCCGCTGGTCTCAGAGCCTGTGAATAAAGGAGTGGAGGAGCTTTGCTTTTGCAGTGGCATGTGGTGATACGAAAGCTCCTTGGTCATTTAAGTGTTTTGGGGTCTTTATTTTATAGGCAGGGATAATGTCTAAATACACATTATTTTTTTAACACCGCCACCCCCTCTTGTGCTTTGTAGAGTCCCAAGCTACAGTTGCAGAGCTGTGGTCAGGATAAAAGCCGACAGACCAGCCATAAATCAGCCAGAACCGAGTTCCTTAACCTTTCATATTAACCTCTTGCATTGACTTGAGTTAGGTGCTACGCTCTGCTGGTATAAATCATCCTGCAGTGAATTTATGAGCTTCAGCACAATAAAGGGGTTTTTCTTCATCCCCCCCTTACCCCTTTCTCTTAGTGCATTTTAGAAATTAAGCAGGAAAGGCCTAATGACTGGGATCTGTGAATATTGCTAACTCTCTTTCCCTACCAAAGGGATCTGGCAGGAAGATGTGGGGGTTGGGAGTTGGGGGAGAGACTCTTAGTTTCACTCGCTGGTGACACGATCAGGAAAGCCTGCTCTAAAAACTCTGAGAAACCATTACCTGCCCCTTGAAATAGGGAAGGGGAAAAAAAAAAAAAAAAGGAAAATTAAAAAGAAGAAGAGAAGCAGCAGCTAGTAATGAGACTAATTTTGGGATTAAAATGTCGATCTATTTGCTCGGTTGCAGTCATCACCCTGCCGATCTCCCCACACCCCTCAGTGCATAAGGACGGTGACTTCACCCCACAGATCCTGGGTCTGTGTGCAGCAGAGTGCTCTGCGCTGTCCTCAGGGCTGGCTGCATGTCAGAGCTATTCAGAGGTCTGAGAGTGTTTTGAGATACTTCTACAGTGATGAGGTGTGTGCCTCACACCTGTGTCCTGGCACCTTTCGGCCCATCTGTCCGCAGTACTTCCACAGTGCTGGTGACTGCAGCGCCTGCCCCAAGCACTGAGTTCAATGCCACTACCGCTGAGCGTGCAGCTACCTCTAGCTCTGACGGGGCAATTAATGGCACCACGTTGTGGGCACATCCCTTGCCAAATGGGGCTCCCAAACACAAGGTGGAAGGCAGCTGCTCTGCCACGCAGGACAAGACCGCAGGGCCTCCAGCCAGGCTGGGCGGGCTGGAGTCGCGGCCCCCATCCCCACGCCAGCACGTGGGCCCTCTCGGAGGTACCTCCATGACATCTGATGCAGCTGCCAAGACAAAATGGCCCCTTCACTTAAACACAAGTGCAGAGCTCCAGAAAGCCCTTTCTTCCCCCGCTCCCCGAGGGAGGCAATTTCACTCAGCCATTTGTATTTATTAGTGCAGCTGGTGCTCCTGAAATTTGGGGCTGGGGAGCAGCCGGGCTGTCCCCTCAGCCAGCAGCGTGGGGTGACAGCAGGGTGATGCCGAGGTGGCTGTGTTGCTGAGCTCCCTGGGGCTTTGTTCCCCCTTTGGGCAGCAGTGCAGCTGTTCTCTGCCTAACCCCACCAGCAATGCAGCCATGGGGAGCGAGGCAAATCCTCTGCAGCAAGAATCAAAAAGAGTGAAGCGGGGGTTACCTGCAAAGGGGAGTGAGGATCTGCTAATTTTTGTGTGCGCTTTTTTTTTCTGATGTGCAAAGAGAACTTAAGAGGCTTTGGCTAAAAGTTTTTTCCATGTCTTGTCTTTCTCCTGCCCTCACCCCATCTCTCCTGTCCCTGAACTTGCCGCTGTCTATCACAAGTTTTGGGCAGTGCTCATAGTGTGCACCCTTTCACTCCTCAGAGGGACATGCAGCATGGCCACGGCCAGCTGTGTCCCAGCCCTTGTCCCTCACGGGGCTTCACAAGCTCCAATGGGCTCCACCAAAGCCAGCAGGTAGAGGTTGGGATGGGGAGAGCAGAGAAATGTCCCCATTCCCCGTGTACAGACCTGGGTTGTGTTATCCTCTGAGTGGTGAGGAACATATTGCATCTCCACAGCTGGGGTGGCCTGAGGTGCCCCGCACCTCCTCCTACCCACCTTGTCCCCTTTTCCTCCTGTTTTTCCCAAACCACACATATCCCTGTGCAGGAGGGTCCTCTCAGAGAAGAACCCCAAGGACAGGGCTGTGCTGCTGGAGCAATGCCCCAGTGCCGTCCCCAGCGCCTGCAGCTTGGCAGGGCCGCAGGCTCACAAGAATTTCATCTGGTCCATGTCCACTTGGTGCAGAAGAGCAGTGAGCCCTGAGGACCCTGAGCCCGCAGGGACACCCCTGTCCCCTCCCAGCACGGTGGAAAATGGCCGTCGTGTCCCTGGGAGAGCAGGCAGCAGACAAAAGGCCGGGCTGTGCCGGCCAGACAATGCGAGGGGATATTTCCAGTTACGAGTTTGTTTACCTAATAGAAAAGTTAATTGGCTCCTTTTGATCTTCCAGTGAAAGCCACAAAGGAAATTTTGTTAGGGCAGGAGCAATCTCAAGCCTGCAACTCACTCTCTCAACTCTAGATATTCATTAAAACAATTCTGTTCGGTTCTTAATTTAAAGAAAACAGTAATTTTCCCCCCCTCACTTATTATTAAGAGCCCACTATGTCCCTAGGCTAAAGTGCTTTCTCCACAAATAATCTTCCTGCCAGCTGCCAGCTTGGTGCAGTTTATAACCTGTCTTTAGAATATATATATATATGTATGTGCATGTGCGTGTGTATACAGCAAGAGCTGTGTTTACAGTGGTATTGTTTTTAAAAACTGCCAAAGAGACCATTCAGAATATTTAGAAATCTCAGCAGTCTACAGAAAAATCAGGATAAGTTTAGAGAATGCTACTTTGTTTTTAAAATATGAGATTTCTGAGTGTGATGAAATTAAAACAATTTTTAATTCCAAATTTGATGCTATTAAGCTGAAGATGTGACAAGAAAATATTTCTCTTTCTGAGATTGATTTAATTAGCAGAGCTATATTAGGAAAGCAAGCAATGCAATCTATTTATGGACAGATACATCTCTGCATAATAATAGACAATAAAAATAAATTAAAGAGAATCATGAGGGAAAAATAGCCGATTCTTTTTCTCAAGCCTCTTCTAGTAATTTTTCGGGGGCAGTAGACAGCGGATCTTTGCTGCTGGTATTATTTTTGTTTCAGAGAAAAGTATTCCCTCCTCCTTTTTATGAAATCTCTGTCAATTTTTACGAAGAGAGTAGAGGGCAAAAATAGTCACCCCACCACGTACATGCATTTAAAACTATGCTGTGGAGCAGCAGGACGGATTTAGTGAAAGTAGGGCTTGTGACAAACAACGGCACGACACGAACAAACAAAGTCTGACCTCACGCTCAGAGGAATCAAAAAAAGGGTTTAAAACAGATAAAAGCTCGAAGGGACAATCTCAGAGTAAGTCTGTGTGCTGAGCTCACGAGCCCGATTGTGAACCAGCACGGCTCTGAGGCAGGGAGCTAATGAGGACGCTCCCTGAACGATTTTCTTGTTCTCGTTGTAAAATTGAGCTATACCTGGTGCCCACCGAGCTTTCTCTGCATCTGTATCTACACGGGACAGAGCAGCTCACGTCTGTTTCTCCTTTTGTCTATATACACACTTTCATACAAACATAAACTCCTGTTAGAGATAAATACTCAGAAGACAAAAAAATAAATCAGCGTGAAGCAAAGAGATCACTCAGTGATTATCAGAGCAGTACGAAGCAGAGTCATTCTGCAACGAGAACGAGCCCTGCGTGTAATTACAACATCATGGTGGAGACATTTAATTTTAATTTTAAAAGGCTACATAATTATTGGCCAAAATGTGACAAGTAAGCACAGCGCTAATATGTAACACATTAAGCAGAGCTTTATAGTTTTCTTGTTATGTTTTTCATTGGTAATTTTTGAGTCAACAAATGGGACGTATCAGCCATTCAAAAATAAATCAGAGTATTCCTCTTCCTTGTTTTAGCACGCATTTGTAAGAAACACGGTGCTGCCAAAATCTAGTATTAAATCATTAAGACAACAAAAACAGAACTAACTTTGATATTTTTTGTAGCAGAAACAGACTCTTTAGAAAACATCCTGGAAGATGTTACAATTCTTATAAAAAAATTTATACCGTGTTTGGCATTTCCAGTCGCCTTACATGACCGCCTTATTCCAGCCATGAACATTTCTCTTTTTCAGTCAGGATAAAGATACTCACAAACCATTATGTTGTGTAAAATAAAGACAATATGATATTTTAGACTGGCAAAAGGGAAAGGTATTGTTCTTCTTCTTCTTCTTTTTTTTTTTTTTAAGCAAAGAAATCGTAATAAGAATGCGTAAATGCGAATCCTGCCTAATAAGAAACAAAGCCCACTTGACTGCTGTTCTGTTTAGAATGAAAGGCAAATAAAACCCCTTGGAGCTCTCCAGTTTTATCCTTTCCAGAATATTATTCTAAACAGTGTAATTTTTCATTTTCCCCACCAGAGACGAGACTGTAGAATTATTGAAAAGCAACATCTTTTAGGTAACATCAGAAGAAACAACCAAAATAAAAATTTCTGCAGGTCGGTGACCAAAATGAGATAATTCTTAACGAGGGTGGGGAGGAGAAAGGGAATGAGAGTGTTGAAAAGCGCAATCAGGCAGCAAAAAGCAATTGCCTTGCTGCCAAATCCAGCTCGGTGTTAAAGCAAATAAGTTACTCAGCAAAGAAAGAAAAGTTCGGACCCTACCTTTGTCAGCTGGAAAGTAATGGGGAAAGCGTTCCAAAAATGGGTATGACCTGCACTGCCTATACGGTACGCCTTACCTTAAAATCTATACATTTCTAACCAAAACAGCTTGGAGCAATTCACATAAAACAGACCCAAATGTTACCCATTCCATGTAAAAGATCAGGTTTCTGTCTCAGCCCAGCCTGTGATATCGGGCTGGTGGTTTTTTTTAAATATGTATTCTTATGTTTCCAATCCTCCGACACACTTTTTTCATCTCGGTAAAGTTCTCTTTTTCGGCAAGGGTGTGCGGGAAGGATTTCAAACTTGTCAGGGCTCTCTCTTTTCAGTACAATTAAGCTTTCACTTGATCATTTTGAAGGCTGGAATGATTTGCTGTGGTCACTGGTTCTTTATTATTAATATTGTTGCAGATACATAAAGTTTACTGCAAGCTGTAAATATGTCAGGTTTTGCCGTGGGGTTTACTAATAAAGAACTCTTAGAGGGGGATTATTGATGGGGAAGATAATCTTTTCAATAAGAGTTCCTGCTTTTTTGTTCCCAGGCAAGCGCGGCGCGGGGCACTCCACGCCAGGGAAGCGCCGCGTCTCCCCGCACTTTGCTGCATGCAGTGCCTGGGGGACATCGGGCACGGCGCTTCTGCCCCTGCCTTTCTGCCGACCAAACGTGGTCCTGCCTTTCAGCGCGATTTTAAATGCCCTATTAGTTTTATTAATACTCTTGGTGCCATAGTTTTTTCTTTTTAAAAACCGTTTGCAACCATAAGGAATTGATTGATTGTCAAGTGACACTTCCAAGTTATTTCTGTAGGTGTCACCTTGGGTTAGCACTGCGGTATTAAGTGTAGTGAATACTTTTGTTTCTTTCAAATTCTAGCCCCATAATTTGGCTAATTAGTTCTTCTTTAAAACAACAAAAAAAGAGGTAAATATATTTGAACTTCTCTCCTGCCAGCATTTTCCTTTCTTCTTCTGAGAAATCTTATTATTGAATATGTATATATTTGGTCGAGTCACAATAAGTGTCCGATCAGTCATTCTTAATTCACTTGGTATTGACTGTAATAACAACAAACAATTTTGGGATCATCTGGTGTTAATGTGCCTGTCCTAGAGTTGCCCAGAAAATTTCTATGCACATTTACTATTAATTAAATGCCTCACTACGAATGGAGAGGAGAGCACACATGGAGCCTTTTCTGGTCAGAAGTGCTTTCCTAGTTGCCCTACGCAGTATTGGGAAGAAGAGGAAATTAATAGTGAAATAAGGCTGTATTGCTTCAGCAGTTGTGTCAAATCCAAAGATTAAATTTTGCTGACATCCAAATAAAAATTAAGCAATACAAGTATCTCTATATTCTGCAAGTATGTTTGAAAACATTAGTTACAACCACACAAAATTATGTCCTCCTTAGGAGAGTAAAGGTGCTGGGCTCCCTGACGGATGCGTGCAGGACCCTGTGCTGGCGCTGCCCCTAGCCCAGTGAGCAGGGGGAAGCCCTGGGGCTCTGCAGTGGGACAGGAGGGGACAGGGCAGCTCAGAAGACCTCGGTGCACCTGCACCCCATGGCTCTTTTGCTCCCTCTCTGTCCTGGCAGCCTGTGCCTTCTCCTTCATGGGATGTGGAGGTGTTGGTGTGAGGCTGCAGAGGCCGGAGGTGTGCTGGGTGCAGGCAGGGACAGCACAGCTGAGCGTGCCCTGGTGGGGAGGGGATAGGGGACTGAGAATGCAGAGCAGGAGGGAGCTCTGCAGGCAAAAAACCCCAAACCTCAGCTGTCATCAGGATAAAATAATGAGCGGCTGAGACCTTGGCTGGGTAAAGCCACCATGTTCAGGAAAGTCTGTAACCTCATGCCTGCTTATAAGCTGTGCTGGTGTCAAATCAATGGTGTCCTGAGGAGCAGCAGGTTTAAGCACATACTTAAGGGTTTCCTGGCTTCGTGGCCCAGGACGGAGAGGCTGGCCAGAGCAGCTGCAAGCTGCGGGCAGGGGTTTTCTGCACGGGGTTGTAGCCACAGTGAAGTAGAGCCGAGCCTGCTCAGAGCCTGCTCATAGTTTTGATGTATAATTGCAAGCAATTCCCATCGAGGTCCAGGAAAGCTGAACAGGGGCCTTGTTTATTTTACCCTTCTTATTTTTTCCCCTGAAGGCAAGCAGCCAGGGTTGGGTTTCAGCCTGGTAGCTGCTTGGGCCAATGACGCAAAGGAACAAGGACTCGTTTGCTCCGTTCTGCTGAGCCTGTGATAGTGTCTGGGTACTACAACTTACTCATAATGTTAATGAAGTCCCCTAACATAAACACTGCTTTTCTAACATACTCCTTGGGGACATGGAAAAATCCCTTGGCTTCAGCTCAGGAAAAGACTGGGGCGAACAGAGACACACAGTGGGTATAAACCATCACAGACAAAAAAAAAACAAAAAAAAAAACACAAAAAACCAGCTTATTTCCAACCGAGCTAGGTAGTTATTTAAACATGATCTTTGTCTTGCCCCCTCTCCTCCCCACTGCCCAGCATCAAGCCTTGCAGGCAGCAACGCATTAAAGTGTTGCAGCAGGTTGGCTTCTTCACATCGCCCTTCTGCTGCTGGAGGCCTCGGATGCTGAGGCAGCGCAGCATGGGGATGCCTGCTCCTCTGACAGACAGAAACTGCCTGCCGCCGTCTCAGGCAAAAGGACACGCATTGTTTTCAGTGGAGTGAACCTGAACTGCTTCTTCAAATGGTAAATTACATAGAAAAGGGAGTTCTGAAAAGACCAGAACAACGAGAGTGAGTTGCTTCAGCTGGGAGATCTGAATGGAAAAATTAAAAACAAAAAAAATCCCCAAAAACCTTAAAATTTAAAAATAAAAATAAAATAATCGAAAGTTAAAAAAAAAAAGATTTTTTTTTTGCAATGATATGATTCAGTTTAGAACTGTAAAACTGTAATGTAGTTGATAAAAAAGATACAAGTTAAAAAATGAAAGTGAAGAGAAAAAGAGAAAAATAGCTCCCAATCACTTTGATTTTGAGAAAGCATTTGGAGTGAAACAAAAGATGAGCAGATTTTCCATTGTTCTCTCAAAACATAAACATTTTAACTTAATGCCAAGTGATCAATTTTAGCTTAGCCCAAATTTCAGTCTGGCATCTGAACTAAACTTCCCCTCACTTGTGCAGCTCTAGTGCTGAGCTAAACGGTCTGCCCAGACCTAATCATGCCTTGGATTCACTCCTTTAAACAAAACTCTTCCTGAGGTTTCGGTGTATCAGACTTATTTCTTGTGCTGATGAATAACAGCCATTCCCTGGCCCAGCTATTGGCATCTGTGAGAGCAGAAAATAGCTCTTTGCACATCAGCCATGGCTGAAGGTCACGTTCCATAGGTGGAAATGGGGCATGGGGGTGTAACTGGAGCACCCTGGCATGACAAAAAGCACACGCACCTCCCAACAGCGAAGACAAACAGAATGGTTCATTTGTGAAAATAACATTATTTCCCTGGTCTTGTGCATATCCCCTGGCCTTTCTAGAGATCTAGGATAAGCAGGTAGGCTAGAGCCTTCAATGACGATCTTTTACTGCCTTGCCGACCACTCTGGCTGTAGTCCATCTGGCAAAAACAGGAACAGCCCAGGGTGAGATAAAGTTTCTTGTCTAGTGGTGAGGAACAGAATAAAAACTGGCAGGGACTGCTACCAGTTTGAGTCATTAGGTCTGAAAAACAGAGTTCTTGCTTAGCTGCATCCCCATCTCCATCTCATGTACCTGTAGTGATATTGCTGAACCAGGAGCCTGGCCAGAGGTAGGTGTCTGTGCTCAGTGCAGAGATATCAGCTCTCCCAGCAGGAATGTGCCCCATGGGGACAGGGGGATGGCTCTCCCTCCAGAGGTGCCTGCATTAATCTCACAGGGAATGTGCAAGGCGCAGCTTATCACACCCTGCTCCAGCAGGGCCACCCAGAACAGGGCGCACAGAACCATATCTGAAGGCTTTTGAAGATCTCCGGGGGGAGACTCCACAACTTCTCTGGGCAACCTACACCAGTGCTCTGACACCTGCATCATAAAGAAGTGCTTCCTCGTGGTCAGAAGGAAATGGATGTTGTGCTGGGTGAGGTGAGCTCCTGCTGATGATCACTGAAGTAAGGGGACATAAAGATATGCCTGGGCTCACAAGAGGAAGGTAAAACCTTAAATATGAAAGGACAGCTCAGCAGAGGCTCAATTCATCTGCCCAGCTGGTACTATGACCTGTAAAGGCTGCAGTCTGCATCCAGTGAGTTTGGGTGTCATTTCCAACCTGAACAAACTGCCTCTTTTGAGGGCATCTCCAACGCAGCAGTGATAGAACTCTGCCTTCATGTCCGTGACAAGTCTCATGCCTCTTGAGAAGACAAGTTGTGAAATTTATCCTTTCACCAGAATCTGCGTGAAATTGGTGCATTTTCCCCCTGAGAAAGCCCCTGAAACTGATAGCCATTGACCAAAGAGGCCATGAAATTCTTGAGTTTGCTGCAGCACATCAGTCTTTCCCTTCGGAGCGAGTGATCTGACAGCGTACACAGTGCATCTCTGTGTGGTTTGCAGCCTGCCACCAAAGAAAACAGACATGTTCTGATCAGATTCTGTGTGCTTCTAGTATATTTGGCAAGAGAAATACAAATACTTTTGAAACAACAGGATCCAGCAGATAGCTATGGAAGAAAGTGGAGAAAGGTGCAGTGTATTACTGCAAACCTTAATGATCTACAAGCAATCACCTTCCATTTAATTCCCTCCACTGAAGAAAGAAGAAAATTTAAAAACGAAGAGTATGGTAATTCAGAAAGAGAAGATAGTGATTAAAGGACCAAATAATAGTTTTGACGTTTTTTCTCTTCTCTCAGTAGGAAGAAATGGCTACAGGCTGTACCCTACACCATATTTTCCCCAGTGACAAAGGGAAACACATTGCTCATGTTGGCATGGTTATCTGCATTGTCATCTGTAGTGATGATGGCCCTGAGCTGCCTGTACTCAGCAACTGAGAACTCAGACACCAAGCCCTTCTGTGAAATTTAAGCAGAAGGAAAGTGTCTAAGGAGCACAAAGCACGAGAATGCAGGCACAGAGAGTGATGGGAAGGGTTGTGCTAACAAGGGAAGGAGAACAAGAAGGTGGGCACTGAGGAACATGGTCCAGGGGGTGCACAGAGCTAAGAAGGTGGGAAGAAGGTAACGGGATCTTCCCTAGTGGGGATGTACAGGCTGGAAAACAAAGCTGATAGATACAATAAAGAAGGTGAATGAGAACAGGAGGGAAGGCCAGGGGATGAAAGGCAGAGCAGAAAGGGGGAAATGTTTAACTTGAATTCAAGTACATTTTTGATTCCGGTGCCTTTTGTCCCCTTATGAACAATTCTTAGAAAATTGAGGGTCGGTAGATATCCTTCTTTCACCCATCCAAAGATCTGATCTTGAATTCCTCCTGTGGTGAAAGCCCTCAAGCTGGCACTTGGTGCTTCCTGGAGCCAACAGTAAGCATCAGGCAGGGTACTGGCCCTTGTTTTGGTCCCTGGTTCTGAGGTGCTGCTACTTGTTTGCCTGGGTTCTGACTGTAGAAACCTTTGTGCTAGAGCTAATAAACTAGTTGGATGAACAAACTGGGTGGTGCCTCATGCCTACTGCTTCATAAGAAACTGTGAAAAAATAATTTACAGGCAATTTTTGGGCTGAGTTTCTAAGGAGATTTCTTTTTTTCTTCAGACCTCAGTCAGCTGGAATTTGGCCTGCCTTGAAGCACGCTGATCCTTATTGCTAATTACCTTAGTGCTGTCTGGATGTTCTTATGATGAATATTCAATCTGCTCTTTCGAAGGGTGTGGATAATACTAGGCATTGGAACGAGTGGCAAGATCCTGCCAAAGTGTCCACCGAATCATACTTATCTGCAGAGATCACTTCATAGAAAGTCATAATAGGAGCCATAATAATTTCAAATAAGAGGTGATTAATATATTTTCACTGTACTTGAATTTCAAGCTTTGTGCATTTCCAAGTGGAGGGCATTGCTTAATGTTGGTGTTTCATAAATTCTCTCCCTTTGAACTGGCGAAGTCATCTCTTTCCCGTTTGGTAGGAGAACACAGATGTACTTTTTAGAGCCTCGACTGAATAAAGAAAGCCACAAAGTGAGATTGTGGCACAAGGGATCACAAGCCAAACACACTGGAATGTTTTGTTCTGAAAACACTGTTGGTTTCCATGGTCGTATTTTCTGCTCTGCAGTGATGGCTGCAATGTGCTCCCCAACACAGGCAGAAGTCAGCACTTGAAGATCAGTAAATTTGGCTATTCCTTGCCACTCTGATGATGGACATCTCTGACCTGCCACAAAGCTTCTTGTACCAGCTACGGACTCTGTATCCACAGGGGTCACCAGTCCAGCCGTGCAGCTGTTAGTCTAACGCAGCTGCTTCCTTCACGTACCTAGGACATTAATTGTTATGCGACAATGTCAAAATACCCAGTGAATGCATCAGAATGTACACAGGTAGCCTTGAACAACAGAACACAAGCCAGCCGAGTATGAGCAAGGCAGTGCTGAAACTCCCAAATTTGGCAAAGGAAGGCTCTTTACATTAGCATCCAACCAACACTCTCCTGACGTGGGATGACCTTCCTCTCTGCAGGTTTTTGGAGAAGATGTCAAAGAAAAAGGCAGAAGCTGCTGGTATTTGAGACAGTTATGCTTTTTTCTGCACTTGGGCCTCACTCCCACGCTGATGTCTCTGCAGACCTCAGCCCAGCGTCTTTGGGCAAACCTTCTACCATCTGCTGGATTTTCAGCTGTTTGAGCTTCCTTATGATGTGGGTGATTGTTTTTCAGATAAGAGAGATAGCGTAGGATGGGTATATTATTACTGTGTCATTTTACCTCTGATCATTTCATTAAAAAGCTTTTACAACTTCTTCACAAGCTCTTAGGTCACGGGTTAAAACAGGAGAATAATATGTCCTGGCTTGTGGAACATAATTTGTTTACAGGGCAAGGGGAAAGGCAGGTGCACAATGGGGAGGCAGCAGCAAGATGAAGGGGAACATCTGGAAGCCATGGAACTCTGGCCTGGAGACTGTGCACAAAAGCAACTGTGTCGGTCTTATGAGAGCTTTAATATATTTTGAGGTGCTTTGTTACCATTTTGCTTTAAAAAGGAACAGTATTGCTCAGTCTCATTGTGAGGACAGTAGTATGATTGTGTCTTGACTGCCTTCGCTAATCAATCTCTATCCTGGTTGGTGGAAGGTTTTGCCCATTTGAAATTGCACCTGTGCTTGCCTGAGGGATGAGATGAGACTCAAGTCCTGCACTGGTCTTGTGCTGACTTTCTAACCATTTCATGTGACACGCACCATGTTGCTTGAGATATTCACACCTCAGCTGGCCTGTCTCACAGACAGAACAGTTTTGTGATCCACTTCCCAGCAGAGCTGTGACTCTTGAGATGATATAGGAAAAGGCACAGTAGGAATGAAAGAAGTAGGAATGGAAGACGACAAGACAACGCTGGGGTATTGCCTGTATGTCTTCTGCCATCAAATTCGGTCTTCAGTACCAATCCAGAATTACCACCTGATCTTTTCATGCTTTTATTATTTTCTTTATAATCTAAGATATAACCAGCCTCTCAATCTTGTTCTTTAAATCTTGGATGAGGATGAATCATTTGCCTCTTTACTCAGGCCATGCCATAAACGTTGTTTCATAGTAGGCAATTGGGCATAAAAGATGAACTGTTACAAGACAGACAGCCGTGGGCTGTATTTCAGGCAGACTTCAAGCTACTTAGAGCTGTTTAACACACCGTAGCATGAACTATGAATTGATGTGTTTGTTCTGCCACTTAACCAGCTCTCCCCAAGAGCTTTCGGCCCCTCCTGACCCAATAGCTTAGAAAGCCAGACAACAGTCAATGCTCCTATGTTCAACAAAAGTGATTCCTGACACACAGGTTTATTTTCTTTTTTTTACAAGATACCTATCTTCTGTTTCCTGCCTCCATCCACAGATTCTAAGAGCTGTAACAATTTCTCCCCAAATTCTCATAGTCTTAATGTGTCTGATCTTCTCCTCCTTCCTCCAGTTGTCCTAGACTTTCTGAAAATGAGACAAAATGACTGTGAATGATAGTGATTAATCCCAGAAAGAACAGTTTACGTAACACGACCCACTTTGTCTCTAAGCAGCTTGTGCTTTTCACATTTTTATTCTAGCGAATTTGAGGTTTCACAAGGAAATTTCATAGGCAGATGCCTCTCACTAACCCACCCTTGTGGTTGCTGTGATATTCCTTCCTTCCTTCCCTCCTCATGCATCTATCTGCAGGATTGCAGGACTACAGCCCCACTGCCAGCCAACAGGTCTCTCCTTCCCTCCTCCGCCTGCTGCCTTCACAGTGCAGAACCTTTGTTCTTCCTCTGCAGCGTGGAAGAGGGGTAGAAAAGGAGCTTACGGCATAGTTTAACAATGTTGATTTTTTCTGTTAACTAATACAACATGTTCAGAGCTTTGACTTCGTATAAGCAGAGGAAAAGAGAAGTAAGGAAAAAAACAATTGTGAAAGATAAAGGAGTCGCTTGAAAGTGATCCAGCCATTCTGTGCCACTGCCATGACCAAGCAAAGGAGAGTCTTTCCGGGTCTGGAGAAAGTTAGCAACATGTAGCACTGCGTTGTGGGAGGCAGAAGCAGAACCACATATGTTAATAACTGCTCTTAAAGTGTTGACCTGAGAGGCAAAATTCATATGTGGATCAGAATCATCACTAAGACACGGCGATTTAAGAGACATCAGTTTGATTTAACAGTGCCTCCGATGAAAGAAATCACATTTCAACTTGCTGCAAACTCAGAAGCTCTGTTAAATATGTCTTGGGTCATGTTTCAGTGAGCATCCGCAAATGCAGCAGAAGATCATCAGAAGGCTCCCAGAGCTTCACAAGCCTTTTTGCTGGAGCTGGCTGCATGAAACCTGGAGAACTGGAAGATTTTACACAGTTTAATCTTTGGATGCTGTGGTTCAGCCAAATCCCTCACTGAGCAAAATGGTGAAGGCTGGAAGTTGCACAGCTTGGTTACATAGGCAGTAAAGATGCCATCTCTGCCCTGGGGGATCTTATGGTCTAGCCTGACATTCAGGGCCCCTCAGCTGCCTGCATTTCAGAGTACTTACTCATGGTTAACTATGAATGACAACATTAATTTACCACCCAGGGTTTGTGAAGACAGATCTGATAGCGCTTGTGGGGAGTTGCCCTCTATATTATAGAAAGCATAATGTCAAATAAGGGAAACAAGGTCGTCACATCAACACCTACCACAGTCTCTATTTACCAGCACTCTAGAGAGTGGTGGGGGATCATTAGGGACAATTAATACTAGTTGGCTGTGAGATAGTATCGATCAGCCTGACAGTTTTTGATAGTGATTATGGAATGTTAAGGGAAATTAAAGAAGCTGTAAAAGAAAAAAACACAGTGATAAGAGGGAATTTTGTACATCCCTAGGCTGATGAGACAAATGCTTTATGAGGGTATAATGGGGACATTACTTTGTCAGACCCCATGAGTGGCTGTATCTTGGCACAGCAGGACCCTTTCGCTTAGCTTTGGACAGTTCTCACAACAGACCCAGTTCTTACGCTGCATGAAGTGGAGACGCTATCTCCAGTGGGAGTACCAGGGAAAGAGGAGTTGGAACCGAGCAATGATGAAGAGGAATTGGCATTCACACCGGAGTCAGAGAAGAATTCAAATGTGGGTGTTGATGTGAGGGGTACCCCAGTGCTTAGATCAGCCCCTGAAAGTGACAACTGTGATGCCAGACTCCAGGGAAGGTTCCAGACAGAGTTTTTATAATCAATATTTGTAATTGATATAAGTAAGTATAATGTAATGAGACATATACCTTGTACAGAGAGAAAGGAAGTCTTCCAAGAGTCGGTAAACACATGGAGGAAGGTAGTTTAACGGACTTAAACACTTGAATTTCCAAGAGAGCATTTGAAAAGATTAACTAAAGAAAATAAACTCTCTTGTGGCAATAAGGAAGGAAAGAGAGAAAAGAATAGGCTTGAATAGTCAACTTTCACAATAGAGAGATGTTACCCGCAGGGTTCTCTGAGAATCCTCCTGGGACTGTGTGTGTTCAGAAACGGTCTTTCAGAAGGAGGCATGAACAGTGAGGCGATAAAATACATATGATACAGTACTGACCTGGGTAGTCAAACCAAAAACTAAAGGGAAAGGGTTGCAAAATTACTACAAATGACTGGCTACAAAATAGGAAACTAAATCTTGCAGAAGTAATATACAAGGAAAAAGTAGTCTTAACCAGATAAACCTAGTAACATGCTATAACTGGATTACATCCACCAGAGAAAGTCAAACATGATAGTTACCTGAAAACAACAGTAGCAATCAGGAAAAAAGCAACCGTCATAAGGATCTCACTGTAGGGAGATGACTGCTTTAAGGGAAACTATCAGACAGCTAGGCTGAAGAGAGGAGGTGGAATGAGAGGAGATGCCATAAGAAACAGGAAAATACTGTGTTTTCAGAAGGCAATGATCTTATTTACTTGATTCAGGGCTCCCATCTGCTGCTGGATCTGATACAGCTGAGCACATACAGCTGGGCTGTAGAAGCAGTTACTCCTGATCACATATCTCTCCTTATGGAGAGAGTATTACTGTCTTTGTCTTACAGCAGGAGAACTAAGGAAGATGAAGCAAGTCAACCAAAACTTTGGAAGGAGGAGGGAATGCAGTGGAGTGAAAATGCTGTAGTCTACATCCCCCTGTTATGGGCCCAGAGCATGGTATTTCTTTACCCCTGTGGCTCTTCAGTAATTCTTGTTCATGGCCTTACAAGGTGGCAATTGCTTGTCAGGAGAATTAACTCAGCTGCAAGATGTTAGCTGGGAACGAGCCTTGTTATCATCCATGGTTCCCAACCCTGCAAAACTACTGTGTAGTTCCAAGGGATCTGGAGCTATAGAGGTTTTCTGCTCTGTGTGCACAAGCCTTGGGGGTTCTACTCAGTCTGTGTGGCTGCAGATACGGGGGTGAGAATTTGATCCATTTAATATATGTAAATAAACCCCACTGATTTCCATTCCTGTGACATCTGATTTTGTCAGGTTAGAAATGCCATCTCCTGAGACTTTCCTCGGAAATATAGTCCTAGCCCCTTACTGTGACAACATGGCAGACGGCCCTGCCCTGCAAAGTATATCACCTCTTTCTGCCAGTGGAAAAGCCAGGGTTAGCTCCAGGTCCAGATCTTTCTGGGCATTTAGCCTTCAATACTGAGAAGACTTGAGCTCATCTGTTACAGCTGAGAGGACCATCACTGCAACTTGGATGTGCTGCAGCATTGTGGGGCTCAGCATGGGCCACCCAGTAACAAACACACTCCTTTTTTTGCACCCCAGACAAGTTCCAGACTGTTGCAGCCACACAGCCACCAGTACATGAGCTAAGTTGTTTAATTCCCCATTGAATAGTTATATGTGAGTGCTGTCAGCAGCAGTGCAGCCTAGATGGAGAGCAGGTAGGTAATGGCTGACCCAAACAGAGTAGCCCCTGGAGTTATTGTATGGCCAGGAGCTCACAGGCTGCTCTAGGCAACAATATCACCTCCATACTGGGTCCCTACCTAGAATAGGTGTAACTCACGTGGCCAGAGGTCACATTAAGTAAGATGCTCAGCATCCAAGACCTCCAGTTTACATCATCAGGTTTGTAAGTCTATGTAGGGGAATGCTGAGTCTGCTGTGAGCTGCTTCAGAAGTCTGGAAGTCAGGCCAGTTCTTGAATGGCTATGTTACAGCGCCTCTGGACAGATGAGTTGCTGCTGTTGTTGTTTTCTGAAAAATTGAGCTTTTTGTGTCCAACTCACCTACTTGAAGTGAAGCAGAACAGTGGGAAGGCACACCTCTCCCAAAACTTGTCTAGACAACACAGGACAGGCATTTTTCTCATGATGTCATTGTCCTGGAAACTTTTGAAAGCACATTGTGAAGTAGGAAGCCTTGTGGGTCTGAACTCCCCATGAGCCTCTCCAAATGGGCCAAGCTTTGATGAAACCAACTCATTATCAAAAGCGGGGAAAAACATGTTGGACATTGTTTACCACTGAGATCACACTGGTGGTTCTTCCAGCTGCCTGAGGATATTGGTGAAGACAGAAAGAGGGGGAGATGGAAAGAGAGAAAATGCCTGTTTTGAAGTTTCCATCCTCAAGGTGACATGTTTTCTTTCACTTATTTGCTCTTTAAAACCTCTTGAGAACACATCTACCCAAGCCCTCTGCAGCATGTGTTCTGGGTTGGATCCAGATTCTGAAGCTGCTTCTAGAGAACTTTGTTTACCTTTGAATCTTTTCTTTCTTTTCTTTCTTTTCTTTCTTTTCTTTCCTTTCTTCCTTTCTTCCTTTCTTCCTTTCTTTTTAAACTCTGGTTTCCCTGTTTCTCTTGGCATTAGGGTGGATAACACTGACTACAAGAAAGTGAATACAATGATCCCCATGCAACTGATTTTTCAGCTTTCTTGACATTATGGTTCAGGCCTAGGAGTCTGAGCTCTGCATTGCTAGCAGTTGCCACATTCTTATGTGGAAACTCTGGAAGATTTCACAATCTGAGTAAGACATGGAGCCCATCACAACAGTGAGAGGTTGTTTCCTGCTTTACTCATCAGAAATTATGAGAAACACAAGCAAAATCCAGCTACAGGTCTCCAGTCATTACGTAGTTAACAGGATTTTTCTTTCTTCGGGTTGGTCAGAAACCAAGAACAGAAGGAAACATTTCCAATTTTTATGTCAATGTTGATGTGAGCCACAAGGTTACTCAAAAAGAACCAGACCATGGACTTGTACTCAAAGCAAATCCACAGACACCAGTGGATTTCCTGATCATGTTCTGTGTCTGAACTCATAATCTGTATCCAAGCCTCCTTTGGGGTGGGAGCTTTCAGACTGACCTGTATTCCACCCAAGTTTGAACTATTTCCAGTGGGGACTCAAAGGGTGAGCACTTGAAGGAGTGTCAGAAGATGGAAAATCTGACAAGTGGTCAAAACATGATCCTTGAAAAATGATGAAAAAAGCAAATGCTTTCTTTGGAAGTGATCTAAAAAACTCTGCATAATAAAGAGGCAAAGAAAGTCCAGTGTTTGCCTATGATTTTTGATTCTAATTTTCTTGCCTTTGTCAGGAACAACAAGAGACAAGATTGATTCTAATTCCTGATTCCTCATCAGCATAGAAAGTGCCAAGCACTAAACTTCCAGTGCCCGGAATATAACCCAACTACTCTATCAGGAGATCAAGTAGCAAGTTTCATGGTTGAAATTTTAAACTTTTGGGGAACATAGGATGGAAGAATATGTGTGCTTGCATTAAGGAAGGTGCGTGCCCAAGTGGACTGCCAGCCCCAACTCCATTTGAAGAGCTGACATCTGGCCAGCTGGGCTTGCTGAAATGGGAGGTAACAAACTGTCATCCTTTTGATGGGCTTGCAGAGATCTGACAACAGCTGCGATAGAAGGAATCTAATGACAGATGGAAGTTGCTGCTTTCAATGTTCATTTTATGCATGCTCTACGACCACAGAAGATTACTGACAAAGCTTTAATTTAAAAATGAGGCAAGAAATGCTACAATAGAATAGTTACATATCTTTTTTTTTTTTTTTTTGACAGATATGTTCCTTACACTTCAGGATACACAAGTAATGCTACACAAATAACCTTTCTCCCAGGATCTAAATAGCATGTTCTTTTCCTACCTGGGATCTGACTACGAAATCAAGAGACTTCTTCTGCTCCTCTTTATCTGCATATGTATCTTCCACTTATAAATTTTGGACCTCAGAACTATTTCCTTTTCAAATTGTGTTTAGTTAATATTTATTTTACTTCAATTTGCTTTAGTGATCATTCAATATTTTTTTTCAAATGCAATCAGAAGCATGGCAAGATTTGGAGTCCTTTTGTGCTAAGCTCTCTACAGACACATGGAAAGAAGACACAAAGTACTCATGGTCTAAGTGGGCAACATTCAGAAAAAGAACTGGATTTGTGCTGATTAGAAAACCGTATCATCAGGAAGAGATAATATTTTTCAACATAATGATCCATGGAACAGATAACAGAAACCCAGCACAAGAGCCAGGAATGTTCTTCATGTGGGACTTAGCAATGGGATAAGCTGAGAACCCGAAAATCCTCGTTTACACAAGTAGAGGGGCACCATAATAAGGCAAAATAAGCAGCATGTAGCTTCTTTGAACATGTAACTCATCTAAATCCAAACTGACTGTTGTTGTTGAAAAAACTCTAGCTGAGGAGTCCACGGTTTGATAGTGAGCTTAGAGGATGGACATATCACCAGAAAAAGTAATCCAAATAGCAAAAACCTATCAAGATCAATGATCTGATATGGCAAGTCTTGGTGCTATCCTCCTGCTCCACCTCCCTCTTTTCTGCCCCTTGCAAACTGGGCTGAGAGCCATAGCGTGTCAAACTATCAGCTGGACCAAGGGAGTTACACCACATGGTGGAGGTATACAAAGAAAGATGCGAGAAAAGCAGGAGTTGCTTTATGCACCAAAAAGATGTCTGAATTATTTTGTTTTTGTGAGACAAAAAAAGATTGAGGTGGAAATATTTGTAGCTTTTTAATAACCACAGCTTTTTTGCTTGTAATGCAGAATGTGGCTTGATAGACAATATGGTTCTTATATGCATCAATACAACCTGAAAAGAATTTTCCTTCACTTTCCCTTTCTCCTTCCCCTTTTCCCTTCCCTTTCTTCTCCTCCTCCTTGCTCTTTTACAAAAAGAGTTAACTTAATTTTGAGAGCTTGTGTGGTTTTCATTAGGATCACAGTCTTTTGAAATGTCAGAAGAACACCCAGCAGAAACTGAAACTGATATAAAAGGGTTGTCTCAGATCACCCTCTGCACGCTGCTATCTTGCTTCAGCTCAATTGCCTTTGGTTGGTAAGTGGGAGTGTCACATTTTGGAGGAAGAAAAGAGAGAAAGGAAAGGGAATGAAAGGGAAACGTAAACCAGTTCTCTCCAGTCTTCACTCTCTCTCTTATCCAGCATGATTAGGACTTAGTGCAGTAAAGGGTATACAACCACTTTGCTGATCTTTGAGGAACAGCACTTTGGATGAAGGTTTTCTGGGTAATGAGGATACAGAATGCAGGAAAAACAATGTAGCCTAGGGACAGCAGGGACATAATCCGACAGCATGAATCTTGCAGGAATGAGACTGCCCTGAGCAAAGTCTTTCACCAAGTCATCTAAGACAACTAGAATTTCTTTCAGTGGTTTGGCTGGGAATTGGGTACATATTGTGACAAGTGTGGCTGGACTGGTGGGAGTGTTTATATGAGCCTATATATATGTACACATGCATGCACACACACATGCATATCTCTTCAACCGTTGTCGTAGCTGTCACACAGCTGTTTTCTTTGGAAAAGAAGGAGACTGATTTTGAGAAAGCCATTTATCCTGCTTTCCCCCCAGGCCCTCAATGGCAGACACAGCCCCACTTTGCCTGGGGAATTGTGGCTCCCTATCCAAAGGGGCTGCAAATGCCTCCTGAAATGCAGAGCATACTGTGCACTGGGCTTGCGAATGGGTGTGGGTGGGTTTCAAGAATACTTCTCTCTCTTTTCCACTGTAGAAAGCCACAGAGGTCCTTCCCAAAAAAATAATGACGATAAGGTGACATTCTGCTAATATTCTTCAACAGCATTTATTATCTTGCTTGAGCTCAAAACCCAGAGAACACTCAGAAATCCACCCTTGTCTTGGCTGCAATAACTGCTGAGAATTTGCTTCCTAATAGTGTCCTTTTACAATAAAATATCCAGTAGGAAGTTCACAAACCTCCCTAATAGCACTTAAAGAAAGATATTTCTGAACATGAAGACAGAATCAGTTTGCCACCTTCCACCTCTCACATGCAGCCATGGTGTCTCATTTGCAGCTTTTTCCATGTCCCCTGATTTGTATCTCACACTTGCTAGGTAGTGCTCAACCTTCAGCTCAAATGGCTGTACCTTGACATGGGGAAACATCATCTGTTGCATCATGGACTCTGTATCATTGGCTGGTCAATGCTGTCAACTGGAAATGAAGGATGTTCAGCTCCTTCCAAAGTGGGCCTGAGCTGTGCTCAATCCAGCCTGTGGTAGAAGGTGTTAGTTTGTTTTCAGTCTCCCCCCATACATGTACACACATAACTTTGGCCTGATGGCAGCTGGAAAATCTCCTTATATAAGGTGGAGAAAAACTAAGACTGATGGTTGAAGTCCAGAATTTTAGAGGAAGCTCACTACATTTTTGGAACATTTTTGCAAGGCAATGTGTAAGAAAAATCCTCATCTGGGTAAATATCTGCAGTTCTGCCTATGACAATCTCATATAACTCAGCCCTGGGAGCGATCATCTACACCATCATCTAAGCCACAGCAGCCAGAGCTAATATGGGAATACAAAGGCCAAGAAAGATCCACCAACAAAGAACTTTAGTGCTACTGGCCATTGCTGTGGGGTAGAAGCTTTCTGGAAAGTGTTTCCTTCAGCTTTATTCATTTTCTTTATTTACCTTCATGGTTTTGTCCTGTTCCTAAAGTCCGAATTTTTCATCTTGCAGAATTGGAGCAGATAGCTCACTTGCTTATTCTCTAATCAAGCATTGGCCAAAGGATTCCTGCTGATGGGCCCAGAAGCCAAACTCCCATCCACAGAGCAAAACCCACACGATGAGATACAGGGTTTGTTTTTTTTTTTCATTTCCAAAGCTACTGGTCACTAGTATGATTTTATCACCCTTGTGAACGGCATTTGGTTAACAGGACCAGGAGCACATATTTGCACATATTTGTGCAAATATGCTGGCTTTACACAAAAACCGGGAAGTAGCCTGGCCACATCAGCCCAGAGGTGACACAGCACAGATATTGCTCTGCTTCTTCAGTATCTTTGCTCTATCCCAGCCTCATGTCTGCACCATACATGCGTGCACATTGCCAGGGACGGGGGCAGGCTGAGGGTCTCTGTGGCACGCTCTGTTGTACACAAAAGCCACAGTCTTGGATGCCTCTTCTCTCAGCTGGCTGAATTTCAGAGAGAAATTTGCACCCTTAATAAAAAGTTGTTTCACTGAACACTTGGTCTGGCCCTAGAAGGATACTCAAGCTGCCTGTTTTCATCTTCCAGGGTTACAGATCCAGTCATTTCTACAGTGGAAAAAGTCATTTGAGATGGCATGTTGTTCCTTCCAAACTCTGTTAGTCATGGGGAGCAGGCTGCATGCTACCCGGAGATCCCAGGGCCTGTTAAGGCAGACAAAGAACAAAGAAGTCACAAAGAAACATTTACTCAACATTTGCCTCTAATGTAGCAAAGCACAACGAAAAGAGAGACACATGAAGGGACAAGATAAAATGTAGGAAACAGGACAAATGGCAAGACAAAGAAGGGGAAATGAAATCCTTAAAAACAATCTTCATATTCTGTCCAGAGCTTTTAGGCTAAAGGCTCTTCTGATAGGGGTGGTCACAATCCCTCAGGTCTTTGGACCTCAAAATAACTGCTCAGATGGCATTCCCAATTACAGCCTGTCCAGTGATGAGTTCTCACATGCCTTTTCTCTAAGGTCTCATGATGGAGCCATGCTTTATAAATCCTGAGGCTGTGAAAAACAAGTACCTCAGGAAAGAGGATTTAGGAATCTGAGCTAGAGGACAAGCCATTGTTAGCTGCTGAGTCTTGTTCTCTCAGAAGAGATTGGAGAAACCTGTGCTGATAGTGAGATGCTGTGATATAGAGGCCTCCACCATATAATGGGTCTGTGCAACAGAGGTGCAGGACAGAGGCTTTGGAAAGTTAGTTAATTCTAGGGGCTTGTATCTAGCTGGCAGAGGAGGATGGATGTGCTGTAACAGTGCCAAGATTGCTGCTATCTGGCATGAGAGTTAGAGCTTAAACAGAAGCATCCCATGGCATTTATCATTCATTTGCCCATATTCTTTCCTGTAAACCACAGCTGGGCTAAATTTATTCCCTGCAGCACTTCTCCGTCAGCTGTGGGTATCTCTGGGCCACTGCAATGGGGACCCTGATTGGTGCCATGACACAGCCAGGTTCATGCTGTGTTGTGAGCCTATGAGGCCAGGAGCAGCCCCATTCAGCCAACAGCCATAGCCTGGGGAATTTGGGATACACCAGTGGTTTTGATTATGTTTGAACTTCCTCTTCTACAATTGACAATTGCCATAGTCTGGAAATGTTTCTTCCTAGCTGTGCACTAGGGAAAAAAAAAGATAAACTATTTTTTGTGGTTTGTTTTAGTTGCTGCTGGCATCTTAGGGGTCCTGAAGCAGGGGGCACAGGACACAATAGGGAAGAGAACAGACCAGCTTTCAAGGACCAGCTGACCTTTCAGACCTCCTGAGCCTTCACAAAAACCTTGCCAGTTACAAACCAGCTGTGGAATCAGGAACTACTTGTGACGTCACTGCTGAAAAGTCCTAATTAGATAATTTCCCAAACCAAGTGCCTCAGCTTCACCCTTAGCCCTGAATCAGCTCACCCAATTTAGTGGTTAAAGGTTCAATTCTGTGTCAGGTCAAAGGCGTTCTTGAGAAGACACCTATTGTTTCCAAATGGATTTTGCTGTCTGAAACTATTTCAGGATACCTCCTTTCCTCTGTGTTTTCAGTGTCTCAGCGTTCAGCCCAGCTGCTTGAAGAACTGCAGCAATCCTGAACTGTCTCTCACCTTAACTATCCAAGGAGCCTTCACCTCCTAAGCAGCCACAAGTACACTCTGGCTCCCCAAAAGGCATTTGGAAATGTTGCAGTATATTTATATGTATGTGACACTGCAAGAAAGCTGATAATAATAAATAATGAAAGTGAAAACTGTGTCTCTTGGCAGAAAGTCCAGCACTGTGCTTTAGAAACAGTACCTGTTTAAGTGTAAACTTCTGGATGTACTTTACAAAGCAGCAAAGTAAGTCTCTCACGTGCCTCTGAAACAGAGCTATGGCTGGGATGGAAAATGCCACTATGCCTCTCGAGACACAGAAGTTTAAGGCATAAAGGAGAGAAGAGGCCCTATATTAATGAAAGCACAAGGGTTGTGCTTCTTATGAAACAGACATGTAAGAACGTAGAGAAAAACAAGGATTTTCCCTTCCTCCTCTCAAAGAGTGTAGCTATTTTTAATGTTTCCAATTCCTATCACCTGATAGATTAATTCCAATCTTAACAACTTAGTTTTAATTTATTACTTCACTCTATCTTAATACCAATCCCTTGAAATGACTAATTTTACTTGCCTCCCAAAACAGCCCAAGACCTATGCTTTTAACACACTGCCTTGGTTGCACTAGCAGTATGAGAGGTGAGCAGTGATGTAACAGCTGTAACACTAAATTCATTTAAACTCAAACATCAGGAAGACACAAGACAAAAAGGTAGAACCATTGTGATAAAAAAAAAAAATCCCTGGGCCTCCACGTGGCACAGAAGTAAAAAGGGAATTATGTGATGGCACCATCACCATGTTTATTCAGGGATTTTCTCTTTAGTGAAAATGAGAAGGGCCTGCCAGACCTCTGTGCTTCAGGTTAAACATATTTCTGATGTTTATTCTTGTCTTCATTCCACTCATTTTTTCCATATGCCCTAAAATATCATTTGAAGTTTATTACAGTCACTCTAAGAAAGGTCACGTGGTAAATTTGGCCTGATGTCTGATTTTTCCTGTTCCCCCAAACTACAATATTCTGTGGCTGACAAACCCCCTGTGAACCTTTGCTTCGTGGTTTTTGGCTGAATTCTTGCAGATACGCAATTTGCTTTTTTTAATATGACACTCATTCCCATTGTCCAGGAATGGATAAAGTGCATGATGCTCTATTGAATTGCTTTATAACAAACAACCTTTCTCTGCTTAATGATCTTCCTCTGGATACTAATCAAATAAAATTGGAATCAGCATCTATATTTTAGTAGATTTTAAAATTTGAGCTTTGGAATCAGAAATGTTGCTCTTGAAGGGAAGGCTCTAGAGGGGCCCCTGGATCATGCAAGCAGATTCCCTAATACTAAATCACTTATACAGGTCTTAAATCACTGAGCATGGAGATACCTGAATTTGTTCCCTGCAGCATGGTACTTCACAATAGACTTACTCTGTCATGGGCAGACGCACTGTGGACTCACTTGGGTTCACTGGCTCAACACAGGACCCCCCAGATTCATCTCAGCATGGGCAAAGCTCTTTTCTCGCCCAGAACTGAGGGGCTGAGCCACTCCTGTCATGGGAAAGGGAAGAGGGAAGGCAGAGCCCTGTGGAGAGCCTGCAATGGCAATTTCTGCAGGTTCCTGGGAACCAGCAGCTGCTCTACGTAAGTGACTGCAGCACCAGCCTGATCCAGCTGTGCTGGGGCTGTTCTGCCACAGCTGGCATCCTGTGGTGAAAGGCAGTTTCCCCCTTTGCTTTGGCTTAGAGCCCACCCCTGGACTGGTGGTTCAGTTTATACCTTGAAGAGCACTTAAAATAGGGCTTTAAAAGAAAGAGGCATAGTGGAGAGGATAAGGCACCATCTGAGTCCTAAATGAGGGATGTGGGGGGGCAGGACCAGGGGGAGGTATGAGCTACAGCTGTGCAGGACCCCCCACGAGAGGGGTGCAATGCTGCTGCTGCATTGTCTATGGGGAGTCTGCTTATTCAGAGGCACAGGAGGGTGCACTGTAATTCTTCCCCAGGATCCCTCAAGGCAAGCAATTTCTAAGAAAGCCTGAGTAAGCATGTGGATTTTTGAAGCACTTAGAAAAGCTGGCTGTTAAACAGTGAATCTCAATCTTTAATTACAGTGGTGTTGTTCCCTTATTATAGCTAGCGGGGTGTGTGTGGGAGGAAGATTCTTCAATCACGTCTGTCTACCTGAACCTTAAAATAGAGAAATACAGGGATAAACAGATACAGACATAACTACACAGAAACGTAAAAACAGCGTTTGCGTGTGTGTTTGTATATATACACACACACACACATATTCTGACTTGCATTACTAACACTTTTCTTTATTCTCCAGAGAAGACAGTCTTCTCTTCCAGGCCCCAACTATAAATTTCCTAAGGCACTGACTTAATCTTCCCTCGATCTGTCCTCATTGCTAGGATCACTGGGATGGAGGCCTGAAAGCGAAGCATCCAGGACCTCACAGCCAAAGCAAAACAATGGTTCCTTTCCCCAGCCTCCTAATAAGTTCAAGAAGTTATGCGAAAACAAACAAAGCAGTGGCCTGGTCACATTACTGAGTGCTCTAGCTCTCGCTCCACGCCACTGAGCCTGGCAAGCCCTCATCAACCTGTGGGATGTGATGGCTTTGATGCTCTCCCTCAATCTCTGGAGGTGTCTGGGAGGGCTCCAGTGCCAGTGGCTGCCACCAGTGCCAGTGGTGGTGAGGCTTCCTTGCCTCAGCTGCTCCCCCCGTGCCACTCGCCAGCAGAGCTGTGGCTGAGCTCATGTGCATTGTGCTGCTGGGCTGTGGAGGTCTCGAAAGTGCAGAAACATTTTCATGAGGAAGGCTGGTATTGGTCTGGTGACATAATGAGCTTTCCAGAGCTGGGAACATTTCTTTGCTTTATTTTTCCATAAAGTTTATTTAATTTACAGCACTCTGAAGTTACTTAGTCACAAGAACTCAAGTGTGTCGCTTGTACATGGCAAACCAGAAAAGACATATTACCATGCTGCATGGTTTTTGGAGCACACAAATGTTTTCTTGAAATTGTGTAAGTCACCACAATCCAGATAAGAAGTTAGAATTACTTGAACCAATGCTTCTGTCAGTATTATATGCTCTGGTTTTCTCTGTGTGGTTTGGAGGAGAACTGGTATCTGCGTGAAGAAAACCCTTTCAAGCCGACTTTTTTTGGCATCTCTAGATCCTAAAAACCCCAAGTCTCACAAGAGGAACTCTTTGCTCAATGCTGTTACATGGGAAGGAACCATTTGTCTTAAACCTGCATGTCTTTCTGCAGGGTTACAACCGCAGCTAACGGGGCAGGACAACATGTCAAGGACATGGCACCACTGTGGGCAATGGGAATTCTTCCCTTCAGCAAAGTGTCTGTCATTTTTTTAGCATTTGTTTTGAAAAAGAAGATGTCTTTCTCTGAAACAATATTACTGGCGTTCAGGGCTCTGTCCTGGCTGCCCTGACCTGATGCTAAGTCAAAAACTTGGTGTTAGCACAGTGCAGCTACCACTGAGTTGCCAGACAAGAGCCGAAGCCATGGTGTGATGTGGGCAGTGAGACAGCCTCAGTGTGCTGAGATGCTGTGGAAACGTGGGCTTGGTGTCTGCAGGGAAACCAAGGGCCTCTTGAAAATGTCCCCTTGTTTTTGAGTGCCTGGTGTGCTCTAAAAACATAGCCAGCCCTCAGGCCAGTGCTCAGAGCAGGACTGTGTGGGCAGCCAGGCTGTTGGCCAGGCCAGAAGGGCCTTGCAAGCGGCAGCAGCCTGTGCCAAGCTCTGGGCAGCCCCCAGCCCCAGCGCCCGCCAGGCCTGCTGGCACAGACCCCCTGCCCCTGCGTGAGATTGGCCCCACTGCAGAAAGCGCTGACTGGTGAGACGGGGATTACATTAAAAAAGTCATTTGTGCCTGGAGGAACGAGTCCCACATTGTTTTTTCACTTTCCTGCTGCGCTGCTATTTTTTTCATCTTGTCCTTCATTAAGCGTCTCACTGCCGCAGTCTGGGCAGCCCGCTATTTGCCGATTACCAGCTACACTGCGTGCTTTATAGTTTTTTTCTACTACTAGATGAGGACTTCCAGATGAATTTTAGGAGTGAACTCTGTCTACAGAAGTGCCTATGAGATTAATTAACCTTTCCAGTAGCCTCTGTAGGTGAGTTAACACCACCACTCCTGTTCTGTGGAGGACAAGAGCTGGTTGTGGGAGGCCAGAGCAGCCCGCCCAAAGTTGTGGCAGAAGTAGCATTTCCTGGTCACCAAGGCTAAGCGGGCCACATCTTGCTGTCTTGTTTGGCTAGGCTTGGTCTGGGAGGTCCTGCTTTCTTCAGCCAGGCTTTCTTGCAGCCTCTCTTCTGAAATGTCGCCAGGCTGGTGTGAGAGAGCTCAGGGGTGCTGGAAAGCAGGAGGCTCATTTTCTTGGGAGTCTTAGTATGTCTGCCTTATTCCCTCTTGATATTTGCCTATCACTCAACTTCAGCTCACTGGGGACAACAGTGGTGTTTTATTCATTAAAGGACTTAAATTGAAAAAAATATTCAGGCTCTTCCTTAAGAAGCTTATAATTTAATAGGTGAAATGTCAAGGAAAATCAGTGCAAGCCTGTTTCCTTTCTGCTTCATTATGCACTCCATTAAACAGCTTTTATGTTCTGTTTATAGGTTGGTTGGTTGTTTCTTCTTTTTTTCTTCACTTTTTATATTTATAAAAGAAACATTTTTACATTTATGATGTAAAGCAAGCTGGGCTGAGAACCAGCATTACAAGAAATGTGTTTGGCTTGAGCAAGGAATCTGTAATACCACAAACATCAAGATGTCCCTAGCAAAAGGCTCCATGGTGGGACACTGCAGAGGAGAGCTGGGTGGGGAAATTAGAAGTGTTCCAGGCAATTTGCTGATTGCGAATCTTCAGAGGTATAAAATGTCTCTAAATTGCTATACCCCCCCTTGGGGTGTTAAGAGAGGTCTGATCACTCAACCTGGAAAGAGAAAACCGCAAGCAACTTGTTAATGTTTCTGTTTCACCCCTACAGTGAGGAGCAAGAGAATGCCTTTTCCAGTTCGTAAACACCGCCTGGTTGACTGGAGAGATCTTCTTGCCCGGATGTGGCAAATTTTATAGGCATGTGAATAAGTAACAGAGCACGCAAAGGAAAGTATTACAGTTTAGGGGGTGATAAAATGTAATGCCACCCTGCTCCATTCCCTCCCTCCATGCTTTCTCAAAACGTCCACTGGGAATCTGGCTTTGGTGCAGCTTAAGAGGCAAAGGAAAGTAAAACACAATTTGGACACTAGTAGAGATGTCATCCAGGATAATGCGTTTATTTTCCTTGAGCAATGGAAGATAATAGCTCATAGCTGGATCATGAGGTTGAGAGCGAATGGCTTTTTTTTGTTGCTTGTTTTTTTTTTGTTTTTTGTTTTTTGTTTTTCGTTTTCCCCTTTAATTTACCACAGAATTGCTCAGTAAAGTTATTTTGTTGTTGGATGTCTCAGTTTTTCCAAATCTGCTGTGGGGGATAAATCTTGCCCAGCTTGGACCAAGACTATGAAGGTTAATTCCATGTTATTTATAGAGTGCTTTGTGTCACCAAGGACAAAGCCCTGAAGAAGTGTCCAAGAGGAGACCTACAACTGGTAACAGTACTACAGGTATACTAATAAGCCGCCTCCCACAGTGCAGAATCCCCTCTGCATTTTCACTGCTTTTCTCTTCATTTTCACACATTGTGGACAGCATCTGACAATAGTGGCAAAGACTTCAAAGCTTTCTACCGTGGGAGGACAAATGAAGGCAAAACACTGTTCAGGCAGCTCAAGGTGAGAGAATTGGATGGTTGGCACTCCCTGACAAATAGATTTCTGCCTAACCAGAAGAAAAGACACTGGACATACTGAATGCTATGGTAATTCTTGCAGGGAAAGTAGTTCACTTGGATAATTGGTCTCAATTCAAGCTTGAAGAATTTGTCAGCAGGAGAAAGTCCAGAAGTACTAATACACAAAATCACAGAATCACAGAATTGCAGAATTGTAGGGGTTGGAAGGGACCTCTAGAGATCATCGAGTCCAACCCAACAAAATAAGCCTCTTCAGCATGACTGATTTATACCCTTTACTTTATTTCTTAATTTTTCAGATTTGCGGAATTGTTAAAGCATTCACAACACCTGAAAAACAAATAAGAAGAACTTGTTTGAGAAGAATTTTACTTTGTTCACAAGTAGGGACAAGATAATATGAATGGGAGCACTGAAGAAGAATTTGGAGCGAAGATCAGTGGCAGAATTCAATCAAAATCCTAGCATGACGGATCCATGAGGTCAGAGAAAAAACTGTAGGAAATTTATGCAGACTACACGTAGTACAGCAGTGCATTTTAAGGAGGTTTAAAGTGCTTGTCAGTATAATAGCTATCCATATTTCAATGATTACTTTGGCATTAGCTTTCATGTATTACATATTAATAAAGACTTACTGCCATACTAGTATTTTGCTTTTCTAGCCTACAATCCACTTCAACCTTTTGTTTCACTGTGTGTCATAATTTTCCAGCACTTTCGGTCTGGTTGGTATTGTGTTGTTGTTTGTTGTTTGTTGTTTGTTGTTTGTTGTTTTTTTTTTTTTTGGCTTGCTTGTTTTTGCTTGCTTTTTGTGTTTTTGTTTTTTACAAATCTTACAGCTGTTCCATATATTTCTCTCTCTCATCCTGCAATCCTTCCTTCTCTGGCTTCTTATCTAGTCTCTATTCTTAAGACTTGTTCAGTCATAACCTGACACAAATGTTAGTGATGTATCTACTCACAATGAGTATGACGTTCCAGTAACAGTAATCTTTTTTTCCTCACATTTATCTATGGCTACACTACTGCAATGGTCCTACTCTTAGGTGCCTACCATGCAGCTACTAAACAGCCTTTTAAGAGCTCTGACTAGTCTGAGGAATAAAAGTCTAATGCACATAATATCCTAGGACATTTTCAAAATTTGATGGGACTGCTCCTACTGCTTGTGATTGTTGCAAGGTTTCTACACCATTCTCTCAAAGTGGCCTGAGAACTTGCCTTCCACTTCTTGCTGAGGAACAAAGACTTCTGCCAGATTGTCTGAAAAACAGAAGTGAACCAACTGGAGCAGCTGCGAGGAGAGCCTTGTGGCTGGATTTTGCAGGACATAGGTCTGAAGCCACCAGGTGACGTAGAGGTCCTGGCAAGGTCTCACCAGATTCCTTGCCACCAGTGACTGGCACAGTAAAGAGCCATGGTTTTAAAACTGCCAGCAGTCAAATGTCTATACTTTTTTCAAGGAGTGAAGTTTGGATCATCAGGGACCAATGAGCAACTTTTTGAGAAGTAAGATGATAGAAAAAATATACAAAAAGCACATATTAAACTATATTTTACAAAGCATACAATCATTGGGAGTTATGCAGATTTTCTAAGGACAGCCACCAAACTACTGAGGCATGTCTCAGTGTGATTTATCTGGTTGCCTTCTATCATGTTTTCATTTTTGTTTCTCTGCTAGGGAAAGGATTCAGATATGCTGATGAATGGAATATGCATCAGAAAGCTGCTCAGGATTAATTAAGCAAATGCAATGGAAGTAGGTCATTCTCTGATTTCTGTCTCCTGGACCAGATACAGAGATGCTCACCTCTGCCAAGGAAGAGATGGTTAAATTGGTAATCACAGAAAGTATTCATTAGGAATTCATGCCCTTGGTCAGCTAGGTAATTGGATGCAAATTAATGTTCTTCAAGAACATTTAGCAAAAACATTTAGTTCACTTTATTTGTTTCCTTATAAAAATGTGAAAGACTACAAAATGAATCATTTTTATTTTGTTGAAAATTGCAACTAGAACTTTGATTCAAATCAGAATTTAATAGCTTTGACTCAAAACTACTTTATTTGAATACATTTTTTTAAAAATAAAGAGCTTCCAAATTAAACAAACAAACAACAAAAAAAACCCTGCATATTTTTTTTTAAAGCACCCTTTTGTCCTCACTGATTTTCTTTTCCTTCCCTTTGAACAGCAAAACTAGGAGTAGATATGCTTTTTGATATTAAAACAGAAACAAAGCTAAAAGCCTGAAGAGCAACTCTGCCCTGGAGACTATGGGACAAGAGNCTCCAGGCCCTTTATCATCTTTGTGGCCCTCCGCTGGACTCTTTCCAGGAGGTCTCTGTCTTTCTTATACAGGGGAGCGCAGAACTGGATACAGTACTCCAGCTGAGGCCTGACCAGGGCAGAGTAGAGGGGGAGGATCACCTCCCTCGACCTGCTGGCAATGCTCTTTTTAATGCACCCTAGGATCCCATTGGCCTTCTTAGCCACCAGGGCACACTGCTGGCTCATGGCCAACCTGTCATCTACCAGGACCCCCAGGTCCCTCTCTGTAGAGCTCCTCTCCAGCAGGTCATCCCCCAGTCTGTACTGGTACATGCGGTTATTCCTCCCCAGGTGTAAGACTCTACACTTGCTTTTGTTGAACCTCATCAGGTTCCTCTCTGCCCAACTCTCCAGCCTGTGCAGTCCATGAGGCACATTCATTTTCCACGATCTTTTTCTCTCTTTAAGTTTGAAAACCTCAGTGTACACCTCCTTGTGTCTGTACTTTCTAAAATACCTACTAGCAACTTCCAATGAGTGTTGGCTGTGGCAGCACTACAAAATCATCCTGCAGCTAGGTGCTCCCAAGGACATTGCTTAGGGCTGGTGCAGTGAAGGAACCATCCCTCCTCCTGGACAAGGTCCAAAAATCCAAAAGCTGGTTACATGATCTGACAGGCAAGGTACAATCCAAACCTAAACAACTTCTCTACTGTCTGAATTGGCCTTGCTCCTATATCCAAGAAATATGGAAACACTGGAAGGAAACTTAATTGAATTTGCCCTCCTCCTCCCTTCATCCTCAAACCCCACTGTATTAAAAAAAGAAAAAAAATTAAAAAAATCCCTTTTCAAAAATAACTATCAGAGTTGTAAATTAAGTTCACATGAAGTGAGTTAGGGATGAGAGCAAACTTCTGATTAAATTTACTTGGGGAAAAAAAAAAAAGAAAGCACAGCTGAAAATGGGAGGCCAGACTTGTGTAAGGCTGCTTGTGTTAAGTAGAGGCTGAGCAGCCTGTGAGTGCTAAGCACAGGGGCAGCCAGGCATCATCCCACCATCACCTATACCTCTCCCTGAATGCCAGGGCGAGTCCCTAATTCCTCTGGGTGAGTATTGGAGCCTACATGGAGGCCTGGCTTTCTGTGGGAAAGGGGTTTCCTTCTGCCACAGGCTGCCTGCTTTTGCTGGCGTGAGAACTGACTTCCTGTCTTCTGATAACCAACACTAGCTAAGGCAAAATTCCTGCCTTATGTGCATTTCTTAGTACTTTGTCGCTGTGATTGAAGCAATACTCTTTCCACTGTTTCTCCTGAGAGACTTTCCAGGGCTTGATACGTCTGCTTGTTGAAGTGTTGCCTTCAGCATCCTTTAATTATAGTTTGAAATTCAGCTATTTTTTTTCCACTCTGGCTTTGGCTGGTCTGCTGCTGGGTTGGCGTTTTCTGGAGTAATTCATAGCAAATGAGTTTCAGAAGGGCAGTGACTAGATAGAGGAGAGTGGCAGACCTAGATTCTGCACTGAACCAGATGCTTTCCATTTGGGGGCTTTGCTGTTTCCTTTAAAATGAAAGCAGTGCCTCTTCTCCAGGGTCTCACGGGAATCAGACTCTTCCCCCAGGTTACGAACAAGTGCAAGGACTGGAGCTCAGAGTCTACACCTGTCTTGGACCATGACCACATCTTTCTGACACTCCTGAAGGACCCGTATTTCCCAGCTGCTTTATCTCCCTTCTAAAATAAATTCTGTCCTTATGCAGTGCTCTGACTCAAAATCTAACAGCTTTGGCTGGAGAGGTTGGAGGTTGGGTTGGTAGCCAGGTATCCCGCTGAATTCATTCCATGCTCCCCAAAGAGGGGCTGAAGGTTTACCACAGCTGGGGTCATGGGGCTGTCCTCTCCCGAATGCCTGTCATTTCCTGACTGCCACCAAAACACCTTCCCATGCGTGAGAAATGCTCTTTGTAAATCAGCCACTTCTGATGAAAATCTGCTTTGTGCCCCCCTCCAATCTCCAGCCAACCCTCCCATGGCTATGTATGATACCACATTGCCAATCCTGGTGTCAGCTTTGCATTCTCTCTGCAACAAGACAAAAAGATTTTATGTAAGTAACAATCTGAATGGCTTTTAAAAAAAGGACAAAAATCTAATTTTAAAGGGATTATGGTGAACCTCTTGTAAACTGTGTTCAATAAGAAGAGGACTTAGAACAGGGCCCATAATGGGTCTGAGTGGCTGTGCTGGGGAAACAGGTCATTTCCTGATGGTTAACAGCTAATTTTTCTAACAATCAAAATGCAGGGATCATGCATATAGGTTTCTAATGGACACTCATGAAATGGAAAGAGGACTGATGAATACCAGGTGGCCAAACTTCACTTTCCTATTATCGAAGACTCCATTTAACTCAGCAGGCAGCAGGATCTCTGACCACCTGAATCTGTACAGTAGTGTATGGGCAGTTCATAGCCATATACACTTTATATTGCCCCTCCTGGGAAATAAGAACCATTGATAAATGGTGTCATTGCAATATCTCCATTAGAAACAGCACCAACAAAACTATTCGGTCCTGGAACTCATTCCCTTAAGCATCTTGGAATCACTGGAGACACCACTGTCTGTTAACTCTGTAATTGCCAGCCACCACACTGCCTTGCCATGACAGTCACCCCCAGAAGCGATGTGCTGGGAACGCACGTTCTCTTGGATCAGCAGTACTCAGAGGGCTGGCCAGCAAAAATCACTGCTGTGGAACCAGTAAGGCAAATAAATATATTAGTAAGGGTTTTTGACAAACTCTCTTGTCCTTTTGTAGGATGTCAATAGTCATCTCATTTACAGAAGAAATGTCCTGCATGAGTTCTATGCACTACCTTTAACAGAATCTTCTGTGCTATCTTTAATGGAACAGTTTACTACTGTTTACTACTCTTCCATAATACTAGCTAATCTTTATAGTTAGTATTACTTACAATAAGATTGTTTTTGTTCTTTTTTATTTTCTCCTGACAAAATAAGTTTTTTTCTTACAAAGAGAGACTTTGATGCAAATTTCCCATACAATCCAGCTGGTAAACATGCAAGATACTGTACTATTACATAATAAATTCAATGGGAGCTGCTGCTGGGATTTAAACAGCTTAGCTTCCTGGGGACTGTCACACTTCTAGATGAGCTGCATTGCCCTCAGCAGCTGGAGAGCCACAGACATTTTAGGGTTCTTCCCCAAAACCCAGTTATAAGAAGAGGTAACTGGGTAAATGACATTTTTTCTTTCTAAAGATGTGAAAAGGCAAATATCTGGAGAGATTGTGGAAGAGAAGGGGAGACAGGAAAACTGGAAGAGAGAGAGAGGATCAATGAGATTTAGTCCAAGGCAGATGTAGGAATGGGAGACACACTCTGCTGCCCGCAAACAGTAACGCAGCAATCATCACAGAGCCTGTGCTGAGTGAGACTTCGCTCCTCTGCCTCTCCCATATTCCTCTGGCAGAATTAATTCCTTGTGTTATGTAGCTGCCTCTTGGTTCTTCCTGCTCTTTTTGATATTGTACAGATCATAGTCTAGTGGTTAACGCTTAAGATTGGGAGCTGGGCTTCATGGACTGCAGCTCTGTGATTGATATATTGCATGGCTGTGGGCAAGTTGCTTCATCTTTCTGCACCTTGGATCCCTCATCTTCAGAGGATAACAGTACCAATCAGCCTGCCAGAGGGATTGTGGGGCTTAGCTAAAGTGTCTTTGAAAAGCTACATCTGACATCTTGGATGAAGAGCAAATTGGTACTAAATGCATATTGCTCCTTATGATGTAATGCAGTTATTAAGAAAAGATGTTTCCAGGCTCTCATAAGGTTTGTGGAAGTCCCCTAAAAATATCAAAAGAAGGGTCATTCACAGGTGTACCAAAGGCTGAGTTAATCTTTTTTTACTTTTGCCAGATCTTACGAAGGGAGGAACATCTGGACCACGGATTCCAAACAGAGCCAGGGCCCAATTCACATAACACAGTGCAGTGTCTCTGGGAATGCGGTGGGCATTTCCTATCTCGCACACAGGGAACTCAGCCAGGAAACAAGATTTGTGCCTTCACCCAGGAAGATACAAATTCAACTCAAGAACAGCTGTCAAGACCTTCCAGGTCCTGAACTAAGGATACATGCCCTAGCCCTCATATGCCACCAGTGCCGGAAATCTGTTTCTCAAATCTGGGATCTGGGGTTCAGAGAAACAGAGATGAACTTTTAGAGTCTGGTAACAAAAAATTCTCCATATGCAGGTGATGAAAGGAGACAAGTACAGCTGCCTCACACCAGCCTTGCAATAACAGTCTCAGCTTCTCTAAACTGTCAGCAATAAAATTATATTTGCTTTGAGCAACACCTCAGAGAATGGAGTGAAATGATTTTTTAAGGAAATAAAACCTATTTTGCAATATGTACTTATTGTACACACTACCCTCTCCTAAGTGCTATGGAGTATTACTAATATCAGAGTGCTTTGCACTCTTAAACCACTTTTCATTTGAGGATCTCTCCATGACTTTGTAAGCTGACCTTCATTGCCCTACAGCCCATAATTCTGCCCTCACTTTGATGTTGTAAAAAAAGGAGGTGACTTGCCCTAAGACCATGCTCAAGGGCAAGGCAGGGAGCAGATTCTGAGATGCATGCTGGGATGCCAAATTTTCCTTCCGTCTGATGTTTATTCACGTGGAAGATGGCTGAGACATCTGAACAGGAGCATTCCCTGGGTATGTGATAGTACTTATGTGCACTGCAAATGTTAACAAGATAAATTCAGTTTTAAAGTGTTTTATATTTCCTTCACAGAACAGAAACGGCAGTTACTTAGATCCCCTTATGGATGTATTTCTGTTAATTAGGGACCCATTCTCCTTGGTATATCACCATGAGAAACGGAAGTCCTAATTCAGTCTAGGGAATTTCAGATAAAGGAACCTAAAATAGATTTCTCTTTTGAATATGGTAACTGGTCCAGTGGGTACAAATAAAACATGATTGTGATAAATGTTGACTTCAGGGAAGATTTCAGATATTGTTCCATGTGAACCTAACAGTATGACCTGGTTGAAGATAGCACAAAACTAATTAAAAACAACAGAATCATGAGTCAGCAATATGATGAAGTTGCACAACAACAACAACAACAACTGATACAAAAAACACCAAAGAGATTTTGCATTGTAGCAAAATGAATGTTTTATGCAAGGTAATTACCCTTCTGTACTCTGCTTTTGTGGCCAGAGTACCGGAAAAGTCTTGGTACGGCTTGCAGACATGAGGTCTCACCATATTTTGGGTCTTCCTAAATGCTGGGCTGCACTAAAACAGTTGTAAACTAGGCTCCTGGCTCTATCTGCATTGAGGTTCCTTGACAGAAGTCGTGCCGTTTCCTTATGCATCATTAGGGGAGAGACACTGATGTGTAAGCACATGGGCTGCTTAGATACAACTTCTGATTTACACCCATTTGGAAGACTTGCTAGTTTTAAGTATTGCACTTCAGAAAAGATATAGTGAAGAGAGCCTAGAACAACAGGAATTAGAAAACATCACCACTGGGTAAAGGAATTCCATGTGTGTCCACCAGACAAGAGAGAAAAGAGAAGGTGGTGTGGAAGCCCTGTGGCATGTAAAGTTTATTCCGAAAAGGACGGAGATCTTTTGTCCTCCCTGATACTCTGGGCTGAGGTAAAATTAACATGTTCTATTTGCAGCAAATGAGCTATTAGAAATTGAATGAAGCTATCTAAGCACTTCCAGTTAAGCACTAGTAGAGGCTGGTGGGACTGGGGAATCCCCTTTTTGGAGTATTATCAGAAAAGGTTTGGTTAAGTAATTGGTCAGGAGCAGGTCAGTTTAATCCCAGTTTAGATGTGAGGGTTGGGCTAGATGAATTCTTTGCTTTCAGCTCTGTGTTCTCCTTTTCTGCTTGACCCTTATTCTAAGGAGCTGGAGAGCCCTGGAGGCTGGGTTGGCAGAAGAGAGGCCCTCTGGGCTATATAGACTGTACTGATTAATTTATTGTCACTACAGCATATTTTTCTCCTCTCCCTGTCCCTTTTCCAATACTCTTTTCTAACAGGCACAGTAAGCAGCCAGCGTGAGTCCGTTTCCTAAGGCAGGACTCCCAGAGAGGCTTTCAAAGTCAGCCTGATGTATCAGCCCATACACAGTGTAAGTGAACGTGCATATGTAGCAACAGACAGAGCCATGACACTGATTATTACTAAGTTTGACTGGATTTTCTGTTATACAACCCTTCTTCCACTTGTTTATAGCTTTGACAGCCTCAACTCTTTGGGTTGAAATTTTACATACAGGGTATCTGCCTCAAACAGAATTATTTGCTGAAATTTCAGACAAAATGACATAGTGTTTATGAGAAGAAGCCTGGAAAAATACATTGTTTGCCTTGCTGCATTATTTTTTTTTTACAACCTTTTATTTGGAAAACCCTAGAACCCCTATGCTTTGGAAATGCAATTGGATATTTGGCTGAAGAGGTGGCTTTTGTGTTGGGGATGTGGGCATGCCTTGTCTGTCCCTGTGAAAAACTGCTCGCATTTGGCCAAGTTATAAGACTGAGAAAGATCATGTGGGAAGGATCTGCTGCTTCTGTCAGCTTAACTCCTGTCACAGCTGCCTGCAGTAGAAAGTTGCCATCATGACAACAAGCCCTGTGGATACCACATATTGGCATGCCTATGTTGTCATCTAGCTTACTTTAAAACATAAAGCCAGCTAGATTAGACATCTAAAACCCCTGTGTTAAGTGAACGTTACCAACTTTTTCAAGTTGATTGTTCAAAAGTCAGGAAATACCTGGATTAGTGCTTCCTGTGCAATATTAATTCCACTTTTTTGTGCACAACATGCGTTACATGCTCGATTCCTCTTTCCCACAGCCTTTCTGCTGTGCTCCACCAATACTGGGAGGCTGCTGGCCCCTGGACTCCTGCTGCATTTGTTGCAGGTGATGGAAATGGAGGCAGGGGCATGAAGGAGAGTGAGCAATGGAAGGTCTGATCTGACCCAGCTGAGCAGCAAACTTTTCACAGAGGGCTTCTGAGTGCAGGGTGCCACTGTCAGGGGACCCAGCCTGGGACCTTAGGGTCTCAGCTGGGACTGAGGTTGGCAGGAGCTCTGCTCTGAACATGTGCAGCACTGACTAATGATGAGCAAGAGCGAAAATCAAGGCCTAAAAATCTCAGTGACAGGTCTCAAAATCAAGGCCTATCATGGACCTTGTGGACAGACTGTTGAGCATGTGGCTATGTCTATACCGTCAAAGGCCCCAAGACTGCCTTCAAGACTAAATTCAATTCAGTAAGCTCACAGGCCTTGTCAGGGGGTCATGCAGCTCACACGCTGAGGCCAGATGCAGCCTGACAGGCCACATGGGTGCTGCCTGAGGCAGCCATGTTTGCTGCAGAGGACACCCCGCCTTCAACCATCTCCACAAGCTGCAGCCGTGGATGTATAGCAGGGCTTATGCTTCCAGTTCAACATCTAAAGAATGAAGAAAATACCAGCTTGTCTCCTGGGGCTGTAGCAAAAATAGATGAATTAATCTTTGTGAGACACTTTGATACTATTGTCATGAGTGCTATAGAAAAGCCCACGAGAAAACAAAACGATGTTGTTTTCAGAGCAGGGTTTGAATAGTGCACAGTCAGTAAGGCTTGAGGTCACAAACTGAACAATGAAGAGAAAATAAAATCTTGAATAGCTGTTCCTGTAGTGAACAGTATCCATCCTGAGCACAGAGAGGGGCAGCAATCCCGTGGAGAAAAGCTGTGTCCTTATGCCACAGAGGGCCATGTCATGAGTAATGCCAACACATGAGGGAGCCCTCCTAAAGGTGCACAGGTAACCAAAGTGGGTATGTCGCTTCTACCTATGTGATTTTGCTACCTCAGCTTCACAGGTTTTCACACACACGCAGCCCCTGCCAAGACATGAGGATGTATACATTCCTTACGCATCAAAGGTCAACAGCAATGTGGTTACTAGGCAAATTTTCCCCATTAAAACTTTACCAAATGCAGATGTTTAGGGGCCTACAGGATTTACAGATTTGCTCTCCAAAGAGCATATTAGGGAAGATGACTGTTCTCCTGTTGGGCTGTATGCTGTGTTTTTGAAAGCCTCAGTGCCCACCCCAGATTAAAGCAGCATGTTGCTGGAATCCTGGGCCTCCAATGAAGACGCCTTTCAACAACGCAAAACCACTAATGAGAAAACATAGACAGAAGGAGAGCCAGCCTCCAACAGCCTTGTTTCTCAGCTTTGAGTAGCTTCCAGGACCATCGGTGGCACCGGCCTGATGGAAGAACAGGTCAGAGGAGGATGAAATCTTTACTTTCAGTGGTTCTGACATTTGTCTATGGTTGGGGCACAGAGGGGAAGAAGGAAAGAGAGAAAGTGGGAGAAAGAAAATGAGGCAGAGAGAGGCAGAGATCCTGCTTGGCCACATACCATACATGTAGATAGTGTATTGCATTTTTCCAGGCTAGGGAGACCTCCTATTCCAAGCGTTCCAGTAATTAACCTCACTTTCTTGGCTGGAGTTAATTTGTTCCAAGTATTTGGGCTTTAGATCTAACCATGGGAATCTCATTCCCTGCAGAAAACTTGCCAACTATTACTAGACATTTTACCACACACATGCAGGCCAAAAAAAGCAAGGCTAATTACACTACTTTTTTTAGTGAAGTGTGTTTGTTAGAAATTCAGTGTCTCACAATAAAGGAGAGGAGGGGGAAAAGGCGAGGCAGCATCTTTTTGTATATATCCATGGAGTGGGGGGAGGAAGAGGGAGCTGCCTTTCATCACGTTTTACCCAGGACTCAAATCCTCCATGAGGCTTTAGGAGCCTAGGTGTGACAATCCACCACATGAAACCAGAGAGGAATGGTGTTACCAAGATTTTAGCTGTGAATAACTGAGTTCAATTATTCAGTACCAATGGGAGTTCTCTAAGTAAAAAATTAAATAGGAGGAATTATCCAAACCAGATGTTGATTTCCCAATACTTTCATTTTTCTCCCCTTTTTGTGCTGTATGTGCTACCTGTTAGGGAAAAGAGCATGTATGGGAGGAAAAGCGTGTGTGTGAGGGTGTGTGTAACAGCTTTCTCTAACTGTGTGACAAGCAACAGAGTCATGCGTGACAACATCTAGAGTAGAGGAAATAGGCTATGAAAATCCCTATGAATTTGAAGTCCAAGTTCCTGCAGTTTTTGGAGTCACTCCACACTGAAGAGGTTTAAAAAAGACCAGCAAGGTATGGAAGGCTGAAGAGGCAGTCATAATGCCACAGTGTTGACATTTAGGATCTCTTATCAAGTTAAGTCCCTAATTCTACTGAAAGATTTTTTTTTTTGCTGTTTGTTATTCATTTTCTAGCTTTTGAAATTAACAATAAAATGTAATAATACCTAGTACTAACATAATCCCTTTTATCCCTAGACCTCAAAGCCGTTCATAATGGTGAGTCAGTATTATTATACATAGTTTAAGCCCATCTGCAAATAAATTTCTTCAGGGTCTATCTCTAAATCTGATTTTGCAATCCTTTGCTTAGTGCATTTGAATTTATTTATTTTTTAAGTGGGCAAGTGTAAGTTGCTCAGACAAGTTTCTTTCTAATTTCTTTGGGACTGAGGTTGTTGAGTCTCAAACAAAAACTAACACAGACACCTTTAGCGTTTAGGAAGCCTAGAAAGTGGTGAGCAAGTAGCAGATAGCATTCACCTTTCTCTTACAGGGAATCCAAGTTTTCTGACTCATAGGTCTGTGGAGCAGATGAAATGTTCACTACAAATGTTAGTTCAAAATTTGGGAATTTGGTTCTGCTCCAAATCTAAACAACACTTTGCAAGTGAAGTTTCCTATGAAAGGAAATTCTGCAGAAAAAGATATTTGAGATTCATTGAAATACTTGCTGTTTTTTCTGGATTTCTATTTATTTTGATTATTTTTGAATACAAACTATAATACAAATTTTAAAAAATCTCAGCAAAATCTGGTTCCAAAAAGGAAAGTGGATTTTTTTTTCTGTTCCAAAATATATACACATAAATATATATTTACTGGCATTGTTGAAATTCCTTCACTTCCTCCAGGTTTCTTCCTCACAATAATAATAGCAGTATTGACTTCATCTTGATGGAAGGGCATATTCTCATAGAGTGCAATTCTCCTATCAATGCTGATTGCCAGCTTCATTCTTCTATGATTTATATTAAAGGAAAAACTGAGGTTACTCCCCTGTGATCCTTATTCTCTTCACAGTGAATTGCTCCACAGCAGAAGACCAGACACAAGACTACTGTAAATTAACACTGCTCTGTTGAAAACACAGTGTCACACCAGCTGAGGCCTTGGCTGCAGTTAAAGGAGCATATTTTTTTGCCTCTGCAAAGGCTGAGACAGGCCCAGTCAATCTGATGAAGCAAGATCTAAGGAGGAGTGAGAAATATATATATATATTTTGTAGTATTTTACAACATTTTTTATTTTAAAAACCAAATGTGTCTGAGTTTTCCAGCTTATTTAGAGCCAGCAATGAGCCTTTGGTGGTGGAGGCAGTGGGCCTGTGATCGCACCAACCTCCACCTGAGAACCTAGTGCCTGTGGCAGGTCCCAGGACCAGAGTAACGGCAGGAGCTAGGCCAGCTTTCACAGACAGCCTGAATGCCATGTCTGGTCTCCGTGTGGTTGAGAAGGTGATGCCTTCTAGCAGGCATGGGATAATCTCTGCCTTCACTTGCTGGTTATAAATGGTGAGTTTAAGCCCTGAAGTATATGATAAGTAACATCTATTCTTTCCACATATCAGACTATATAGTCTCATGTCCTCCACCCACACTTGTTTAGCCTGAGGGGTTTCCAGCTTTTCAGTCGACACCCAGACACACAAACAGTTGATTCAGCATTGTGCCACTGGAAAGGGCAGAAGATACTTGTATGTAAGTCTGGGAAGAAAGCAGGAAACATCTTGGATCACATATGTTGCCTGGAGAATTTCTTCATCAATGGTGCATCCATGGCATGACATACCTTGTCGTTTTTCTTCACCTCTTTCCTCCATCCCAAAATTTCCATCCCTTCACTAGTATCAGATAACTGCTTATGTGGATGAACTTTAACAAAGAGGTAGAGATGTCAAACATTTTCCCCCAGACTGCAAGCTGCCTGTGAATATCAGGCCAAACAAGTCCTCTCTCAAAGCAGGGAGATGGACAGCCTTTCTGTAGCGCTTTCAGCTCTAGCTATTACATTTTAAGTAATCTATGAAAACATCCAGCCCCTTTTGAATGTTGCCGTATGCAGGCCCATTTTGGTGGCAAGGACGTCACTCATTGCACAAAACACTGCAAGGGAACTTCTCCAGTAAAGCGTGTATCTCCTGTGCCTGGGGAAGGCAAGGCCCCAGAGCCCAGCAATTCAGGCAAGCATCTGCTCACCCCAGAGAGTCCTACCCCAGCAAAAGGTGGTCAGAAAAGAATATTGTAGAGGAACAGGAAGCCTTTGCACAAATAGCAAAGAAACCGAGTGAGAAAGTCGCGAGACAGCCACACAATCTTTTGGTTTCCCCCAGAGCCAGCAATTGGTGAGTACAAGCCTCTGGAGCCTCATACTGCTGAGCTGAGATGAGAGGAATTTTTCAACACCCAAAGCTGGATCAAACCCTCCTTCCTGCCTCTAGTTCATAAAGCTTTTTAACTTTTGAAGGGGAGAAAAACTGATCCCAGATGTACAACCCTAATTACATACTTAAATGAAATTGGATTAAGGTGGCTGCTGTCTGTCCTCCTCTGAAGATGGCTGGGACTGCTGAGGCACTGTGGATCACTGATTCTGAAGCTCAGATGAGGGGCATCAGATCCAGCACTGCATTCAGAGGGAACACAAAGAAAAGACCCCTTCTGATGCAGGACCTAGCTTCTAGTCATTAGAGTCATTATCTTGACTACTGAGTAGATGTAACTGTTCTTCCAAAATCTGCCCTTTTCCCCTGTGGACATAGAGGGAGGGTCTGCTACAAATTGATCTTCTATGTGACACAGACCTCTTAAAAAAAAAAAAAAAAAAAAAAGATAATTACCCAGTAACAGTAAGCAGGGGCACAATATGCATCAGTACTTTTAATGTGCTGAACACATGTCTAGTTATTTCCATTTCTACTATATTGATTCAATGTTCTATATCTCTATCCTGCCTGCCTCACACCCATATGTAACACATTTCAGTCAGCATACGTGAAGTGCATGGGAACTGTGTTTCCTTGCTGTAAGCTGAATGGCAAGTCACCATTGAACAGCTCGGTATGAGCCCACAGCTCCCCAGGGGACCACGAGATTGCTGACAGCAGGAGGACGTCAAGCCAGCCACATGGATCAGATATGGGTCTGACAAACACACAGAATTGGGGTCCCCCTGCCCACTCGCAGCCGGATGGTATTAGCAGGATACAAATCAGGCTGCTCTACGCTCCCTGTCGGAGCAGGATTTTCTCAAAATGAATATTTATGGTGTTTTCATATTTCAGATAAACCCCTTGAGTCTCATAATGCTGTTTGAATCCAAATGAGGCTGATGGCCACGGCACTGTGCCCTACCACAAAAACCAACTCTTGCAAATCTGACCCAGTTCACAGGGGCTTAAAGCTAAGCCAGTGCAGAGTCTTGAATGACCCCGTGGTCACTGCCAGACCAGGGTGTTGATGGACCCCCTATGGAAACACAGGCCGGGCTCCACAGCTTCAGGTAGGTGACCTCAAAGCCAGGGTTGTCAGCCCCTTGACCACAGAAACAACTCGTACTCCCCACTCCTGGTCACTTGCTGTGGCACGTATTCATGTATAACAAACCAAAGAAAGGTAAGACTTTGGATCAGAGCAGCTGCTAGGAGAAGTGGGTGTGTTGTGATGGCTTCTTAATATCACTTCAGTGTCTGCTTGGATGCTGCTTGAAGCATGTAACTGTCAAAAATGCTGGACTGGAGAAAATGAGTGAAGTACAGAAAAGGACAGAGGGGTAAATAGCTTTGTTGAAACATGATCTAGGGTTTCTAGGTGTAGAGCTTGGTTTTTTGTTTTTTTTTTTGAGACAGGCTAGATCTGGTCGTACATGCTATGAAAGTTCCTTGCATGCAATCAGACTTATCTGCTGGTTGCCTGGAAATAGCTTTGAGTGGGAAAAATCTGTGTGTCTTCCAAGGCTGCAGTGCTATCACATTCATCTCTGCAGCAGCTATGGTTTCAAATAACCTCTTGTGGCGGGAACAATAATTCCCTTCTGGACAAATATGCTGCTTTACTACTGCTATCTAGCTAGCATAATAGGTGACAAAAGATAGTCTGGAGAATCTGAAGATGTGAAACAGCATGGCAGTGAAACAGCAAAAGAAATTCAAGAGGTTCTGAATTTCTAGAATTAAAGAATATTGTGCGGGAAGGGGTCTTTGCAGATCATTTAGGACAGTGTTCCTCAGCTGAAGGTCAGGGGAACAACTGCTGGTCTGACAGGCTTTACAAGGTGTTCCACAAAACCACTGGGAGAAATAAACCTTCCTCTCTCCTGGTATTCTCTGGCATCTGAGAAAGCAAGCAAATGCAATGGGCAGCTACAAATCACTAAGCAAACCCTTAAAGGTCAGCCTAATTTGTATTTGGTCTAAAATGGGAACCACTGTGGCTCATGAACATTCTTCTGGAAGTTTCACTCAGTATAAAGACACCAATCTAGTACAATCGCCTGCCAGACTGCAACCCCAGCTTGGCCAGTCATTTCATTTTGACCTTCCCAAATAGCTGCTGTAGCCGCCTTCTGTAAACCCCCTCGGGGCAGAGCTGCCTATGCACCAAGGAGCGAAGCCCAGCTGTGATTTGACACAGCTGTGTAACCTTGACTCAGACTGCTGAGGAAGAGCTGTGAGGAAGTCTGTAGAGTGATAAGAAAAGTTAAATTACTGGCAGAGGTTGCATTGTTGAGATGGGACCATACGTAGTCCAAACATTCAGTAGGGAAAGCACCAATGAGAAAGGTGTGAAACCCCAATGTACACAAAAAAACAACTCAAGCAAACAGAAACCCAGGGAGGCTTGCAAGGAACATTGGGGTCCTTCTGTGGTGAAGTTGGTGTTTTTGGTTCCAGCAGAGCTGGTGGAAGATGGCAAGCGAGCAACCTGGATGAGGTAGTTCCCAGGAGCTGCAGAGGCCAGCCCAGCCCTGCCTGGCCAGCAGGGGCTCTGGGTGCTTTGTCAGGGTGATGGGCACATAGATGCTTAGCCCAACGTCTCTTTGAATCCTAGCTATCTTTTCTGCAAACCAATCAATAATTGCATCACACTTCTTAGCTGTGCACATTCTGCTTGCAGTTTCTCTGCACCCAAAAAGCTGACCTCAAAGAAGGAAGTTAACCAGGTGTGTCAGGACAGGGCGAGGCAGGTCTGTTGGGCTGAGCTCTGAGGTTCAGCGCCAGCCCCAGTGCCCAGAGAGTGTGAGCTCTGGGAGCGCTGCGCCAGCACTCTGCTCTCCATATGGCTCCCAGCCTCTGTGCACAGAGCACAGGATAACTGCGAACACCCAGCGGATTTGTCAGAGCTTCCCCACCTCAGAGGGGTGCATTGTGAAAATTAATCAGTTTGTGTTTGACTTTTTGACTTGGCGCTCCCTCAATAACTCCTTCACACACAAACCCACAATAAACTAATTAGCCTTATTTCTCTGACAGGCTGTTAAAGAAGAAAGAGAAGGATGTGTCTAAACTGCTTAAAAGACAATATTGGATATATATGCCAAGTAGCAAAAGGCATCAGTAGCTCTTTAAATTCCTTCACTCTGAAGCTCTGATGAACAGAAATAGCAAATGAATGGCTTCCAGAAATGATGGGAAATAGTTCTTGTTGCTGTTTGGCTTGTGTTTCTCTTTAGGGGGTAGGGAGAGCTGGAAGAGGGGGAGAGCTATGAAAGAATTAGTTTCAAAGAAATAAAGTATGTTAAACATATTTTGAAATAACTCTCTCGATTTGCAAAATAGGGTAATGGAGGCCATGCTTATAGCTCAATTTATGTATATAAATATACATACATGTATATTGTGCAGAACACAAAATAATTCCATCTGGAGAGTTGGGTATTGTCTTGCACAAAAGGCTTCTACTTGAGTCATTAATAGTATATTTTATTAAAGGAAAATTGGCTTCAAAAGTGGTTGGGAATTGTGGGAATAAAATTGGGATGAAAGTAATTATCCCCCTGCCCTGTCTTTTCCCTTGTGTTCATTTTTCTGTCCGAGACACAGACGGCAACAGCAGCTCCTCTGTCTTCTGTTCCATGTTTGATCTTCTGCCTGCGCTTTCTTCTGTTGGGTCCTGGAGCCCGTAGGAATGAGGGTATTGTATCCATGCTGCATGTGATGACATGTGTTTGAATCAGCATCAGGGCAGCCTGGCAAGAAGAGCTTGAAATCCAAGGGGACAGGACAGCAGGCTAGGCCCCTGCTGATGAACAGCGAGCCTGCTTCTTTGAAACCCTTTGGGGATAAAAGACATGGGACAAACAACTTCAACCTGCTGTGGCACCAGCATTTTGGTTTTGCCTAGAGGTTTGAGGAGGTCAAGGACAAAACAGGGGTGAGCGTGGCAGTCCAGTCAGGGGCTGCATCACGTTGGTATGAAATAAGACATAGAGCTATTTCCCACTACAAGGAAGTGACCTGGGAAACTCCGCATCAAGATGGACGTGCTGAGTACTGGAAAGCACAGGAGCATCCTCCATTGAGGAGAAGTGGGAAGCAACATGTGGCAATGCAGGTTCACCTGGGCTGCACTTGGGCAGGGCATTTTGTGCTGAGCTTTTATAGTTCATCTTGGCTGCCCCAGCCCAGGAGACAGCTGATGCAAAGGATCTGAAAAGCCATTTCCTTTAGAATTCAAGAAGAAAGTGAGCACAGTTCCTGGGTGGTAAAATTACTCTGTGGTTGAATAATTGATTTGGAAAGGCTACAGAATGTTTTGTCTTGAGCACAGCTAAACCCTTTTGCTTTTAATCAATACAATGACTTATGGACTGAAGTATCTTTCCAAAATGTCTACCCCATAGATTACTGTTCCTCGCTGAGAGGACTGATCATGAATTCTTGATGATGGTGGCTTTCATTTCACCCAAAACAACATTATGTGTCATAATTGAGGCAGTAATTAATGCTTGCTGGGAATGCTGGTTACTGGTTTTAAACAATAAAACTGTAAACCAATGTGCATAATGTCACGTGGAAAAGACTGGCTCAGCAACAAGCAGGGAGGAGAAAAATGGAGAGACAGAAAGAGGAAGAGTACAATAGAGAGACAGCAACCGTTACACAAGGCTCAAACGGAGAGGAAAGTGGGAAAAATCACTGTTTCTGTTGTGAAATAAAGTAACCCATTTAGTTAACATTAGGTCAGGACAAAAGGTTAGGGATCTTCCAATTGTTAAACATTTGCATTTGGAGTGCACTATCATAGCTAGAGGGGAATATATGGCAAGTATTGCAAGAAAAAAAAATCCACTCACAAAATTAAGTAACAGATAAATAGCGCGTTAAGCGTCAGGGTGCCATCACTGTCTGTGTTCCAATGGGTACTTCTATTCATAGCACTGTAGCATCCAGAAAATCAAATGAAATCAAGACTCAAATTCTCTCACTGCTGTACAGATTCACACTCAGAAGTAGCTTTTGCTTGAATCAAATGCTCCAGCCAGAGGACATGAGGACCTGTGCTGTTATCCCTTTTACAGGTGGATAAAGTGAGGCAGAAAGGCAACACAGCCCTGACTACAGAAGATATCAGTATTTATGAATTAAATACCTCGATACCTTACAGATCTGGCATTGCACAATTTGCGTAGGGTTAGGCAGGAAGCTTGTGGCAAAGCTGAGAATTGAATCCAGACCCCCAGGATACTCAACCAGAGCCTCGTTGAAAACCCAGCTTTGCATGTATATGTGCTAGCCACTGGAAACTCTAAGTGAATTCTCATTATGTCTATTAATTTCTGCTTAATTAAACAAATCTTTAACAAACATGTGGGATGTTAGCTCCCTTTCCGTATAGAAAAGCAGACAGCCAGCTATATGCATAGAGGAAAGGGCTGGTAATTAACTTTAGTAGCATAATTACTGATCTAAAATATAGCAGCCCAGTTTGCTAGGGTGGTCTGCACAGCTAGAACTGCACTCAGTTTTGACCCTATGTACATGGAACATGTGGATAATCTAATGCAGCCAGGGTAGCTCTATGAAGTCCTGATTATTGAGCAACATGAACTTGTTTCTCTATAACATAAAATAGAAGCTGACAAACTGCAGCTTGTAACTGTTTGCCACCATGTGCCACTTGCAACCAATGTAGCCTTTATGTGCTGCCCACAAAGGAATTTTGCGACTGTCACCATGCCGGGCAGAATCAGCCTGTCGCTCCTGGGGCCAGAGTTGTCAGCCAAACAAGAAGCTGTTGGCTAGACAGAGTCTGGAAGCCCTTGTGGTTGTAATCTTGTCCCTCAAATAGAGGAGCCATTGCAGGGGTCCACTCCAGGGTCTCCTTGCTGTGGAAGTGAATGGGTCCGCAAGAGAGACTAAGAACTTGAATTTTTCTGTCTGGTGTCAGCTTCAAATCCCATTCTTTCAAATGTTCTCCCTTGGAAACCTCTTGTTACAAATTATGAGAGTTATTAAGCTGAAGGTTGTGTTGAAGATCTATTTAAATTATACATGTTCTATGCCCAATTAAAAAAAAGGGGGGGGGGAGGGAGGGATGACAGTTGTAATCTCTGAGCATCTAGACTCCACCTTACGACTGAGCTGAAGACCTAAGTATTCACAGATGTTATGGGCAGGATCGAATCCCTCCACCCGGTCTCCTCTGAACTGATTCAGAGAAAGTCAGCCCACAGCATGCATGAAGCTCTATAACACAATGGCACCTGAAGAAGCAAGGCGACATTCACCTTGGGAACTAAGTTTACTGCAGTGAAGTCTTGTCTTCACTATGATTTACACTCACAAAATGTAACCAAAATTAACACCATTGCACCAGGACTTGAGTCATAAGCAAAACCACATCAGCAACCCATGCTCTGTATAGCTTTACCTGTAGACTTTGCTACAGCTGAGAACAGAAGAGCTTGCATGGCTCTGCACTCAGCTCATGCGTAACCATACAGTAACAAGAACAGAACAGATCTCCAGAACACAGTTTTCCTAAGCAAGGAGTAGAAATGACCCACAAATCAGAACAGATAGTGTACTTGTGGGTTCCAAACCAGCATTCACAAATGTGAAGGCTAGACCCCTTCATACATGGCAATAACCAGATATATTCATCAGTTGTGAAGATAAGGTGTAGATTTACATTTTGAGCTCTTGCCTTGTGTTAGGTACCAGAGAAGGGAGGAAAAAAAATTCAAACTTCACAAAAATTTTGTATTGGATCCTGAAGCATTAATTTGCTTTAAAACAGATATTAGACACTAATATGTTCATCAACAAAGAACTACATATGCAAGAAATTGAGAGAAACTCCTTCCAAAATCTCCATCTGTTTGATTCCATCTTTCTCCCTTCCTTCTGACCTTTCTCATACTATGCTAAATGAACCTTCTCATTTCTTGGGTTGGAAACATCTTCCCACGTGTCAATTTTTTTAAACTCCAAAAGAAAAATGAAGAGATATAGTACTCACTAAAACTTCAGCATAACTCCTCTTCTCAACTGATTTCAAAGGAAAATATTCTGTGCAGATCTCCTTAAATGAACTGTCAACAAAGTATGCTCCGGGCAGCCAAAATTCAGAAAAGTCACACAGCGTGCTGACTGGAGAGTAGAAAAACAAACCAGGGAGTTGTTCCCCCAAAACAAGAGGAGACAAACCTCATCCCACTGGAGCAGATCTGAATGCTGGAGGTTTCCCTTCGTGCCTGGCTGAGGAATCCAACCCCTCACCTCGCTAACTTCGCCCTCAGAAAGGTTATCTTGCAATCAGAAATGTTGCGTTGCGTGACTTGGATCCATTGTTTATAGAATCGTCTAACTGACTTCATATGTATCTGGTCCAGGGAAACTGATGTTATTAAAACACAACACTGAGACATTGAGCTCCGATAGCAGTTCAACATGAACAAATAAAGCAAGAGTTTTCCCCAAAGTAAAGCAAAGCAAGGATCCCGGCCTTCGTGTGAACTGCAGGGATGAAAGGAGGATGCGATACCATCATCTGAACATTGACCTTTTCACTGTTGTTTCTTTTTCCAGCTCTGAGCCCCAGTCCTGGGTTCCTCCCACTCTCTTTTATCCCCTCAATCCAACTCTTGCAAACCCCTGGAGCAGGTAAGCTATGAGCTGAAAAGGTTTTTCTCATGTTTTGACTCTATTTATTGCTTTTGCAGCCTGGTCAGAGAAGTGCCTGGATTGTTAGTTGTAACCTTTAACCCCCAGTATCAACTCTGCTCGCAGAAAGTTCAACAGCTAAGGTTGAAACAGGCACACAAATTCAGCAGTGAAAATATAGGCTGCTTAGCCATATTTGTGACGTATTGTTGGTACCTCAACAGAAACATCTGACCATGCATTTTCTATACACGTTGCTCAATGTTAATATCAGAATTTCTGAAATTAAATCTGTTATTCGTAATCAATATGGTATGATTTCACTGAAGTCTGTGATGTTCTGGCCTTTGGATACGGAGATTACCAGTATTAGGCATTGCAAATATTAGGGAAAAAAGCACTGTAAATATTTAAAATGCTGAGTGCCTATATGCTAGAGAAATACTGGTCATGGAGCTGCACTGGAAACTAGAGCAAGTTCGATGTTTCAGAGAGATGCCACAGCTGTTGAGAGAGTGCTGTTGGATGACCGAAGAATTTAGTTTGATAAGAATAATTAACTGGCATATATCTAGAAGCTTTCATCCAGAGATCACAGCACTCTTAGAAATGAAAGGCAAGGGAAGCGCTTCAGATTTTCAGACATCAGTGGAAAGCAGCCAATTTAGAGGTGTAATGCTTTTTTCCTAACATCACACAGAAGTAAATAACAGCCTCTGCTTTGCCAGCACTGAAGAATGAATGTCTACAGTAGCAAGCTCAGATGAAATCTGGCTGATGTATTTAGTAGTGCTAATACTCATTGCCATGAAAAAGAAAAACCCACCATATCTACAACGAGGACAGGTTTTGCATGTGAGCAAATAAGTTGTCCCTGGATTATCTGTACAGGAAATTCGCTAGAAGCTGGGGCTACCGAAGGGAATGGAAGGACCATGCTTGCTTTGTGGCAATTGAATTGCATCATTCAGGACTGCTGTCTAGTCCCACACTGCTTAAACAAGAAAAAGTATAAAACAGTCTTGACTGAAGATAACAGGGAAAGCTCCCATGCCTGAGCTCCCTGGACCGAAGATTGGAACAAAGAATATCTGCTCTTCTGCATTTCCAAGTCCATGCTGCAGTTCACATTAGACACAGGGCACAGATAACCCCCACTGCATAGTGTAATTTTGTGCCCAAGAGGGGAAAAAAGAGTAGGAAGACACTAAAAGAGTAGTTGAAGACCCTAATTTTCTCTTAGGAACAGAAGCTATTCCGAAAACCCTGCTTACTTTTGTGCTCAAAACCAGATGGATTGTAACGGTAATAAATGAATTAAATCTTTATCATCTGGCAGCAAAGCCAAGAGGAGAAGGAAAAGTAAGCTCAAAGGGTTAGAAAAGGACTCCAAATTCTCCATAGAGGAAACAGATGTAAATCTGGCAAGTTGTCTTTTGGAGATCCAAGTATTGTGGGTTGAAATGAGGTCTGGGTTATTCAGCCAAGTCTATTGTCAAGTGTGGTAATTCCCATTCTACTGTACAAAAGATTGTGGTCTTGAAATGTCCAGAGGTCTTTTGGTACCATCAAGGGGTTATCGGAGCGCATGGGATGCTTACTTTGCAAATCTGTTTATGTTGTGGTACAACACCTTTTTATAATTCCTCATCACTGGCTGAGCCAGTCACAGAAGACAGATGCCAAGATTTGATGTTGTTGGAAAAGCAAAGGGCTTGATGCTATTCCAACATTTATTGAGAAGTCCTGTTGTCCTATGGAAAAAAAAAAAAAATCACCACATCATAATTTTAGTGAATAAAAAGGCACACTGAAGAATGTGTAGGATGTGAAAACCCAATAAGTCAAATCAGTATTTTTCTAGACTTATTGCAGTGAGTTCAAATGATACCTTTATTACAGCAAATCTCCTTAGCCACTTAAAATGTATTGCCTTGATTGCTTGTGCTTACAAAAGCATATTTTTTGGTCTTTAGCCCTCCCTCAAGTATTTTGCTCAATGCCACTGCACCTTCATACTACACCAGATAAAAGTACTTAGGAGAATAATCCTTGCCTTCTGTGCAGGAGACACTTGTGAATCCTAAAAGATGCTGAGTGATTTAGTTAACCAGATTAGTGGGATTGAGATAAAGGGATTTCTTTGGGTGCTTACAAGATCTCAGTCCCTCATCCACACCCACTGGTATTTTCAGTTGCAGAAAGGAGCTGATTTTAAAAAGACTCCTCCGGTCTGAAGATGAGCTTTGAGGAGAAGTAATGATCAACCTACCCTACAACATTTCCTTCTTCCTGTATTCCTGCCTAAAAGTTGATGGGGTGTTTAACTGACAGACCTCTGGGATGAGCTTGGAGGACTCACAAAGCCTAAAGTATTCTTGGGGGTATAAACAAAAAACAGAACAACAAAAAAACAACAACAACCATGACCCTCCAGTTTGGCATATGCTGTTTTCAGGGAAACAACACTTCTGTAAGAGTTCTTGAAAACACGGCACTAGGAATGCTCCAGAGATAACAACCGCTGCTGTTGAGGCTACCTGGGCCTGTGGGGAGGGCCAGCTGGGCACTGGATGCAGACAGGCTCTGCCCTTCTGCTCCCTTCTGTTCTGGGATGAGAAAGCCCTCCAAAATCTTTGCATTTCCATGAAGTCCAGGAAAATCAAACAGAGATTTGGTCAATCAAAATGTTTTGCTTGGATCTTCACTATGTTTTTATATCAATTAACTGTGAGAGAAACTCCAGCTTTTCCTGCTGGAGATGTTGGGAGAAGGATGCGTTGATTATTGTTTCTCCTCAAGGTTCTGGACTTCAGACAAGAAGAGTCTTTAAAATTGGTCCTTTCCTGCAACTGAAATCATTCTGACAAAACTTGGCTTTTCCAAGGGGCATCTGGGGGGCAATTTCTTCAGAAAATGCTCCCTGAACTCTTTCCCAGGAAGGCAGCTGATAGCTAAAGCTGCCCGAAGTGGACTAATCCCTCAAATGGTCCTTGTTTGTCTCCAGACATCCAATCTCTCCCAGGCTGAATGTGGCTGTCTCTCAGACAGAGCCCAGCGCATGTCAAACACTACACACCTTTGGCTCCATTGCCCTTACCATGGCCCTGGAGACAAGCAGATTGGAGGAGACAGGAGAACTGAGGAAAATGCAGGAGGAAGAAGAGCTGTTACTGTGCTTCCTTGGTCTCACAGGGGAAAGCAGTCCTGTCAGTGCACCTCCTGTGGCTGTGTGGTGGGTGCTGATGAAGACACAGCAGCAGGCAGATGTCTGCACCCATCAGCATTAGGCTCACACCTCTACAGTGACTATGCGTATTAAATACACACCCCAGGCTATTCCATCTGGGCAAAACAGTGGGTGGTGAAGCAAAACCAACGTTTATAATGTTTAAATTGTGTAGCAGACCTTTCAGTGTAGAACAGCTCTCCTAAACTCACTTTCCCTTTTACTGCTTCTCTCTTCAAAATTGCTTTTGTCACTCAAACATTGTTTTTATTCTAAAATTCATGCTCTTCCCTCCTTGACCTGGTTATCTTGGCACTCAAGGCACAATTTCTTGCCAAGGTAATTAAGTTTAATCCACAGATTAATGCACCATTCCCACGTGTCAAGCTTCAGAGAAAAAAATAGTGAGAGAAGTTTACTGAATATGCATTTTAAAATGCATATGTCTAACATGCTATTTCATTAAACAAAATGATATCTAGTTCATTTGTGAGAAGAAATTTTTCTTTTCTTTTTTTTTAAACCAACAGATGATGCTATTATAGTGGTGCAGTGATGTTTTGAGTAGGGAGAGGCATGTGAAGATGCAGGCGTGCTATTGGGCAAGTGGATAATCCTAGATCAGCGCTGTCATCCATGCCAGCATCCATGGGGATTGACCTGCAGTGTGGGGGAGGCTACATGCCAATAAATACTGTGCAAAGTCATAATACGACATCATTTCACGTTGGTGCCATTTCGCAGGGCAAACAAATCACCAGATTAATCAGCATTTCAGTTGTAGTGCTGAGGCATCATAGATAGAATCATAGAATGGTTCAGGTTGGAAGGGACCTTAGAGATCATCTTGTTCCAACCCCCCTGCCATGGGTAAGGACACCTCCCACTAGACCAGGTTGCCCAAAGCCCCATCCAGCCTGGCTTTGAATACTTCCAGGGAGGGGGCATCAATGACTTCTCTGGGCAACCTGTTCCAGTGTCTCACCACCCTCACCATGAAGAATTTCTTCCCTATATCTAGTCTAAATCTCTTCCAGTTTATAACCATTACCCCTTGTCCTGTCATTATCTATCCTTGTAAAAAGCCCCTCCCCAGCTTTCCTGTAGGCCCCTTCAGGTGCTGGAAGGCTGCTATCAGGTCCCCCCGCAGCCTTCTCTTCTCCAGGCTGAAGAGTCCCAGCTCTCTCAGCCTGTCCTCGTAGGGGAGGTGCTCCAGCCCTCTGATCATCCTCGTGGCGCTCCTCTGGACCCGCTCCAACAGCTCCACATCCTTCTTGTGTTGGGGGCCCCAGAACTGGACACAACACTCCAGATGAGGTCTCACGAGAGCAGAGTAGAGAGGCAGAATCACCTCCCTCGACCTGCTGGCCACGCTTCTCTTGATGCAGCCCAGGATCTGGTTGGCCTTCTGGGCTGCAAGCACACACTGACAGCTCATGTTGAGTTTCTCATCAGACACCCCCAAATCCTTCTCCTCAGGGCTACTCTCAAGACATTCTCCGCCCAGCCTGCATGTGTGCTTGCATCACCTTATAAAGACTCAGCATGACACAAAGTAGCATTATTTTGCCCCACTGGATGCAGACGAAGGGTGGCTGAGGTAAATAACATGCGTTGGACTAGCATCAGAGTTAATCCCAAATAGCTCCCCACCCGCACCTCCAGTTTTGTTAGTCACTAGGGCAGACTAAGGCAAGAAGTCGCTCACTGCAGCAGGGAACCACTGGAGACACTTGCACTTGAGGTGCCCAGTTTTCAAAAAAAAAAAAAAAAAAAGTCTACAAAACAGATCAATACACCTAACAGATCAATGCACCTATTTCTACCTCAGTCAAGAATGGGTCAATACAATCTGAATATGAGAAAATAAAAAGAGCAGGCTGGAAGGAACAATAAGTTCAGTAAGTGAGCTTGGAGGAACTTCTTCATGGTTTGCTCAACTCACTCAAAGGCCAGCTGTGGGTGTTCACTGAGCTACCCTACACAAGGTGTGAGGTGAGCCTGTGGGCTGTCTTACTGCACCAGACTCCTGCTGAGAGGGCCCCCACCTACTCTGGCAGGGAAATAAACCAGACCTCAGAGTGATTCGAGCATCCTGGGAGGAATTGCTCCTCAATCTTCCGAGGCTGCAGCATAGGCCAGCTGAAGAAACTCAAGTGCCATTTGAGAAATGCTTCTTATCTTTCTGAATCAAACATCTTTGAAGCTTTACTTATCCATGCAAGCCAGAAGACTACATCAATGTTCCACCCTAAACACTATCTTCCTTTCAGCGATGACTTCTAAAGCCAGCTTTGTGGAAGCCTCACCTGTTTCTGCCCTGAGCAGGCCTCCCATGGCTACCTCCTCCCTCACCCTTCAGCCAAAATGAAACTCTCCTGCTTCCCAAACCCCTCCAGTCTCCAAATGCACTTCCCAGTTCTATCCAGCAGGAATGTAAATATCATAGGGCAAGACTGTGGCGATGATTTTAAGTTGGATGCTCGGATTAAGCCTTCCCAGTAGGGAGGGTAGCAAAGAGCAGCCACACATGGCCTGGAGAGGCTGCACAATTACTACTGCTGCAGCTTTAATGGACAAAGTCAGACAACCGTCCACAGAAATAGCCTGTCTTCCTCTGGCACAGGCTGTTGGACTGAATAATCTTTCAAAGCCTCCTCCAGGCTACATTTCTTATGGCTTACACTTTCATGCAGTTTCTTTCTCTCTTTTTCATGCTCACATATAATGGCAGTGAATCCAGGAGCATTTTCCTCTAAGACTGACAGCACACAGTCAGTGTTTACCTGGCAGGAGAACATTACAACATTTTCCTGACCAGAGTAACGCCTGCAAACATCATAAGATGTGGCTGTTATACATCCACCTTACCAAACCCACAATCCCCAGGTCACAGTTAGCGCTTCACAAAGATCACATATGACATATTAATCACACAGATGACAAAGCATTCAGAGCATTTTTTCCAAGCTGACACCATCTCTGCCTTTTCCTAAGTTTCAGTGCTAATTCTATCACATAAAGTAGGTCTTCAGTGCTTGGTCTTACCAAAGGGTCCCAGCCAGCTCTTTCTAACTCTCTTCTTAGGAGACTCAGTGTTACTCTGAGCATTGCTTGCAAGTGTTTTACTTTGAGTACCAGGTTTAATCATTATAGCAAATGCACATTTACCATTTAGCCCAATACAGATTTCCTGCCTTCTTATCCATTCATCTTAAAAATCATTTTATGAAAATAAATCTGTCAACATTATTCTGGTTTTCTGATTTCTCTTCACATGCATTTGTCTACATGAACATATGTATAAATGTGCATATAAAATAAAGTGCTAAGAGGAGGTATGTACATGTAGATGTTAAGAAAAGGAAGGGAAGAGGGAGAAAGCGTGTGTGCACCGTGTGTGCATTTGAACACATGCACATTCATGCATATTCGCTCCAGAAAGAGCAAGGAAAAAAGAAAACACAGAAATCAGGTTTATAAAGGAAAAAAAAATGCATTTTTGGGGAAACAAACAAGTTTATATGGGAAAAAGATTAAATACTGTGCAGTGAGCAAGCAGCCCATCAAGAAGGCAGTGGTCATCAAGCAAGTGTTTTAGAAAAGAAACCCAATGGAATAGTGAAGTATAAATGGAAAATAAATAAATTGAATGTAAGGCACTCCTGATTCCAGACTCATTTTAATAAAGCAGCTATTAGGTGGAGACACCGTGGTGATGCCTGAGTTGACAGGGGATTTTTTTTCTATTTCTTGCAAGGCCTTAATCAGTGTTACTTGAACTGATTATGTGGGCTTTAAAATGGCAAGAAACAGTAAATTTTAATGGCACATCTGAATGCTGTTCCATTTAATTTCTATATGGGGCAATATTAAACCCCAAATAAATAACCTGTATATAAAACAGTCTCCCTCTCTCCCTTTTACATATGCACGCACAAACACGTGCGTACACACACACACACTCCAATGAGCAACTTTGATATTTTTGCCACCAACTGGGGGAGAGGCAGTGGAGGGAAGGGCTGAAGTGTGGTATGGATCAGACGAGGTTGACATTTCAGGGGCAAGAATTATGATTTCTCATTTTACCCTTCCCAGTCCCATATTGTTCCTCTCTCTCGCCCCCCAAATGACAACATGGTTTAGGACATACTGAATGAAAACTCTCTCTCTACCGTGAGCCAGCACAAATCTTATGTTGTGCAAAGCTCTCCTTACATTTTGGCACCTAAAAGGTAAGTGGTGCTTCAGTTATTGTCAACTTTGGGTGCAAGGTTCAGGCAGCGCACACTGGGATATAAATAAAGGGATTTCACTCCAGACAGATGAGCAACCTGAGAACTTTCCATTCCTTGTCAGGCCTAGGCGTATCTGGATCACTTTCCTTTAATAAGAGGCACAGAGGTGACAGGTATGAAGGTGCAAAAGGTGTTATCCCAGCACAGTCTCTTGCTACATCTTTCAGCTCTCTCCCACAGCTCCCATTTCAGATTGACCCTTCCCTTGAAGCCTTTTGTTTTCCACATTTGCAAACCCTCTGCTCCCCCGTGTCTCCTGGATGAGAAAGGACTGCCCCTTTCTGGGACAGGCCTTAGGAGGAGCAGCACATTAGTGCTTGCCCCAGCCCCATACATTCCTTCTCATGCTTCCCTTCTCTCCCAGGTCTTGGCCTCCAGTCTGTTTTCTGATGGGAAGCTCCTCTAGGGAGCAGCCCAGGTGCTGTGCCCTGCTCTGTGCCATTTTGCAGCCCTGGAAATTATAATTGTTTATGAACAGTGGATGTCCATATGCAAGAGATCTGGGTGTGGGTTAAAAACATCTACTTCTTCATACACAGCAAAAAGAGAGACTCCGAATACTTCAATCAATCAGCACAGGCTGATTGATTAAAATAGAAAGCAAGAGGAGAAAAAGGATTGAGGAGAAATTTGAAGGACTGAAGCAAGGATGCTGCCTGCTTGCTCTGCTCAAGTGGGTGGCTCCTTTGAAAGCCTAAGGCAGTAAGTGGGAAATCCTAGATAAACAGGAGACTGCATTCATACCTTCCTCTGTGCTGGCTGACACAGGTGCTCACCAGACCCAGGGTACCTGGGTGGCCTGAGCACAGGGCCACACCACTGTGGGGGGCAGAGGGCTGCTGGAGCATCGCCAGGGCTGTGAGCCTCCCACGCATCTGCAAGGTGCGGGCTGGAGATGTACTGCCAGCCCACGGGGTGCAACTGGCTCCTCTGAGCCCCAGGAACTCACGTGGGGAGGGAAGCCACAGTTTCTGCTTCCTTTTTTTCTTTTCCTCCCAGTAGTGATACTATTTCCTCATACCCACAGGCTGATTTCTCATCTGGCCCTTCCATATCCACAAGGGTGTTGTTTTTAATGCTGTAAATCATTATTAGTTATAAACAGCAGAGACTCTGGGAAGCACAGGGCTGAGTTCTCCACCAGGATGAAGCCCCAGTGCTTTAAGCCTCCCTCCTGCCCCAGGGGCTGCTATCTCCAGCTCCCACTGCTCAGGGGACTTTGCACATGTGGTGGCACTCCCAGCTCTAGCACTTCTCTGCCAGCCTTACTGTCACCATGGGATGAAGCCATCATTGCAGGAAAAGCCCTCGGCTGCTCTTGTTGGCACCCTGGGGGTGCTCCATGCTCACCAGCCTCCCATCAGTGAGCTGGGCCTTTTTTTAAGCTCTGCGTGTGTTCAGCACAGAGAAAAGTGTTTCCACTTACTTTTCCCCCTCCTCTCTTTGGAATATGAGGCACACACTTGTCATGCTTAAAGGAGTGGATTTATGGTTGACTCTGTCTCTTATCTCCCCACAGAGCTTGTTGGAGCTGCTCTCCAGATGGGACAGCATTACAAACTTCATCACATAAAGCCAGTTCAGCCTTCAGCCCAGATGTTCTTTGTTCCCAGTATATCCCTCCCCACCAGACGGTAGAAGGGAGCCGGTGCTGGTATGCGGGCTGCTCCTCCCGCCTGCAGCTCTTGCCCCGGGCCTTGTGCCCTGTCCCTGGCAGTGCATCACCTTTCCTGGGCAGGCTGAGAGGTGGGCATCCGGGAGAGGAGCTGCACTGCTCTGCTGCCCAATGTGCACAGGGGTCTTCCCCTTCCAGCAGGGGGACTGCAGGTTTCTCCTGACCCCAGCTTGCTTTGAGCAGAGCCCTACACTGCATCATCCTCAGGGAGCTCGCCTGCCCACACCATGCTGCAGCCTGCGGCAGCAGGGCCAGCCCCGACGCTGGCTTCTTATTTATGCAGCTTTCCCCATGCCCTGAACTCTGCCTGTGTCTCCGGCAGAAGGGCAGCTACCTCAGGTCAGAGCACTGCCTCAAGCCACCAGGGAATCCGCTTTCAATTTCTGCCACAGCTTTCCTTCCCTTTTTTCTCTTATCCCTCCAGCCATCACAGAATAATTCCCATCCCTATTAGCTTTCCCCCCTCCCCCTTCCTTCTGTGCCCCTTTGAAATCCTCCCTCCTGTCCCCGGGAGGGGCGGGGGGCGGTGGGAGAATTCCTCCAGATATTACACAAAAGCCTCATGCATCCCCAGTGTCAACCCCAGAGGGCAGCTGGGTAATTCAATTAAGGCGAAGGGGCTTTTGTTTTACTTGCTTTCTTTTCTGACTTTCTCAAGTCTGAGGCAAGAGAGAAAAGCAGGAGGGAGAGGAGCTTGGGCCCTCAGAGGAGGTGCAGTGAGGCCGACAGCCTCTCGCTGAGGAAGGCCACAGGGCTGCTGCCTGCTCTCAGGACAGCTGTATCCCTCTGCAGGCCAACTTTGTGCTGCTCCTTCCATCTCCCGTGTCTTCTGTATGCCTCACTTCATGCCTTTTTCCTCACCCTTCCAACCTCTTCCTTCTGTCTCCACCTTTCTCTCCTCTTCCCTGCATATTTACTCCCTCCCTTCAACTTGTCTTCCCTCTCCCCCCGACTCCTGAGAGGTGGGAGCTTAGTTTTTGCTGATAAATAAGAGCTCCATTCCTCAGCCTGATGTTTGTTAATTGTAGGTTTATCCCATATTCAACAGAGGGCACATTTGGGAGAAAGCATTGCTTCCTTAAAGCCTCGTGGGCAATGTGTTGGCCCACCAGCCTGACAACGTTCATGGGCATCTTCCCAACACCCCTATGTCTTCCCTCCCGGGAAAGTGACATGGCCATACAGAGAGGGCTGTGTCACATTCAGCCTCTTCTGACCGTGGTCACTGTGCTTGGGCTGAGCCCCTGGGAGCTGAGTGATTCATCTTTTGGGCCATGATCTCTCTGAACTGCTCACTCCCTCACTTGCCCCCACTCCCCTTCCCAAGGGGAACCACAGGGCAGATCCCCACCATCCCACCCTGCAGAGGTTAACACAACACACCGGGGCTGCGCTTTGCTCCCTGCATCTCCCCCAGGCCAGGCATCTGTCCTGCTCATTCCCAGCTCCCCATTTTCAGCCGGATTCCCTTATTGAAGGGGACATACAGACCAATTAGTTGTTATATAATAGCCCTGGACAGCCAGGCAAAGGGACCAAGGGCACTTGCTTAAATTAAGAGCGTCTGGGATTGATTTACATCTAGGAAAGAAAGCTAATTCAAGCTTTAATATCACTCTGGTATCTTCTCAGACAAAATAGGATAGATTTTTTTTTTTTTTTTAAGTTCCCGTGTTGAATGAAGCCATATACATCAATATTCACCAGTAAAAGCTTGTTTCTACACAAATCTGAGTGAGATGGTGAAATTGTGTATTTTCTCTTGTAAAGGGAAAAAATTAGCCTTTACATAAAAAAAGTTTCTCAGCATAAAAGGCCATGAAACAGAGAAGTTTATGAAAGTAATGATGTTACAGGCTAGGTCCTAGCTGAGGTCACAGCCCGGGCTCATCATCCCTGCTCCCTGGCCGGGGAAGCCCCCGCACCCCATTGCAGTGGTGTCAGCTCTCACCAGTGACAGGCTGGGCCCTCATTAAAGCACATATCTCTCTCAAGTCATCTGTCTCCCCCAGAATATTTGTTGCAGACATCACACTTCTTTAATCTATTAATGAGCTCTTCATAGGGATCTTGACACAATTAGGAAATCCAGGCAAGAGACAAGCTGGAATTTTCTCAAGTGGCTAATTTCTTGTAAAAGAAACCGGGTCTGGAAGATGGCAGAGACATATTTCCTGCAGTACATGATGTTCATATAAAACGTGTTCTTGGCTCATCTCACACATCATTTATCCCATCTACGAAGTAAGAGGCAGAGGAGCAGCACAAAGCTGTCTGCATGAGCTGGCAGCACAGGAGGCTTTGCATCCTGCTCACTTGGCTCCTGTACTGCCACGCCACAGATCTGTAAGCCTTATCACGCAGGACACGTGTCTCTCCCCAGCAGGGTGCTACAGACAGAGGTTGCTTCTGAGAGCCAGGAGTCAGAGCTCCTTGCTAGTGCCATAGATGGGCTGCATGAAAAAGAAACTGACTCTTATATTGGACAGATAGGATCCATATTTGTGCTCAGTTGTTTCCTTAATTAACAGAGTCAGTCATAAATACTAGAGCTGGTTTGCAAGCAATTTTGCATGAATTTTCTCTGTTGTGATTCCTGTCATATTGCTCACTTGCTGGGGAAGCTCAGATTAGAATGATACACACAGAAATGTGCAAGTCTCCAGCATTTCTCAAATTTTAACAGCATACATGGAACACTGAAAAATTAGTAACAGAAGTTTACTTCATTTCTTGGATAGCGATTATTCTCTTGCTACAAAGGGAAGCTCTCCAGCCAGAGAACTGCAGCTCTGCCCCCAGCCATGGTCGGTTTCACTGTGAGGAGGAGGATGGTACACATCATGCTTCCTACAGACAGAAAACTGATCCTCACTCTTTGGGAGACACCCTGCTGAACAGCTGCTACTGCACCCATCAGGGAGCATGACATCATCCAAGAAGGGGCAAAACACTAATTACAACAATTTCACATATCACAATCTTTAAAGAGCTTCTAGTGGGAAGTGTGAGAAGAACTGGACGCTATTGAGAGATTCATTGTTATGAGAGGCTTTGGCAGGGCTGCAAACTGACAGCATTAACAAGGAGCTTACAAAAAAAAATCAAAACAAGAATTATATTATTCAAGTGTGTGAACCAAGGAAGAGAATGACGGGAGGGAGTTTTGTCTTGAGCAAACCATGAGTCCCTTGGACAAGCCTGCCTTGGGAAGTAGTTGATCAGGAGAGCAAAAACAACCTCCATTCTGCTGCTTGCTGCATTCAGCCCACCTCTTTTGTCCCAAACCCACTTTTTTCACAGTGAAAGGGTAGCAGTGAGCTTTCAGTGCCCCTGAGCCTCAGCCAAACCCCAGAGAAGAGCAGCAGGATGTGCCTCACATGGTCCTCCTTCGTTTTGGCAGCTCGGTTCCTCTGACACTAGGCAGAAAAGCAAGTGTATCCTTTCTGGGTTCCCTCTGTCTTGGCAGTGCCAGTAAGCATGTGGCCAAAAGCATACATCCAGCTGTCTATGAAGTGAAGCCATGGGAAATATGTCAAGCCAAATAAAGTCACACTGTTTGATTCACTGCCTCTCTTCAAATAATTCCATGATCTGCTCCTCAGACACTGGAGTCAGTCAGTAATTTATCTCTGACCGTTCCTGTTAATCATGAGGGTATGCCTGGTGGGCTGTGGGGCAGATGGAAGCTGGGAAGGAGGCAGACCTGCTTGCTGGAGATGTAAACAGTTGGTTCCCCAGTCTTATCACTGCTGGTGCTACTGTCACACCGCAGCCCTCAGACTGGGCAGGAGGATTAGGGGACAGGAGAAGGCTTCAGGGAGAGCACTGTCTGGGGGAAAGCAGAGAGCTGGCAAACAAAGCAAGCACGTGCACTGCAAGATGTCATCCTAGCTCTTCTCCCTCTCTCCTTTTACATACTATCTTCCCCAGAGCACATCACAAGGGGCTGGGACCAAGCCCAAAGAGTCACATTAGAACAAAAACAGGGCATTTGGCACCTCTATTAAGGATTCCCTTGTCCTTCATTTTTGAAGAACCACCATCACATCTGGAGGAGCCAAACGTGCCGCTGGACTGCATTTAAGAGTCTCAAGTTTAATTTGACAAGACATGTTTTTTTGTGAATATGATGCAATAAGAAGCAGTTCAGCCAAACACCCTCAGTATTCTGGATCTCAAAGACCTTCCCAAATGCCACCCCAAAGCCTGGAGCAAGGGCTCCCACAGAGAAATGCTCAATGAAGTACTATTTCAGAAGCTGGGCAAAAAGCCTTCACAAGGTCAACTTTACGAATACCTGGCATCTGTAAGCACACATATAAATCCCTGCATACAGTTCCTGAAATCAGGGACCTTCAGCAAATACCTTAAGGCAGTGGACATCAACAACAACAAATGGGGGAAAAAAGAAAAGGAAAAATGAGACTTGATAACGGATTTTAAAAAAAGCCTCAAAACAGTGAAATGGAAAGGAAACAGTAACTTTACCAGGAAGCCTTGACTGCAATGGTATTTTTCATTCTGGTTTGCATACAAACCTACTATTGATATACCAGGTCAGAAGTCATTTCTCTCACTTTGTAATGCTGAACTGAGTGAAACTGATATTAGAATTAAGACTTTTTTCCTTCTTTTTTGGCAAATAGTAAATTCCCCTAGCTTTAGAAGAATGAAAGAACTGACAAAGTCAAGTTTTGAGCGCATGCTCCAGCTTCAGAGCTGGAAACTAAAATACTATCTTTCATACTTTCATAAAAGAGCTTTCTCACTGATTTTTTTCATTTCTTCTAATGTTAGTTTTTTTTACATTAAAAAATGAGTAAGAAAAGATGTCTACATTTCAGTTTAGCCAAAGCAGAGGAAGATGTTACCTCATTTCAGGTACCCACATTGAGAGATGACTTTCATAAGGGTCCCTCTTGGGAGAAGAGAGAGAGAGAAAATCCATTTTCTCTGAAAACTGTCCACGTAGATCAGGACATGCAGCAAGGCAAAGGGCACAGTCACTTCACCTGCCTCCCTCTGTTAAAGGCACACAGACTTTTTTCCTGGATTTTGTCTAGCATTTCCAAGACAGAAAACACCAAGAAGCTGAATCTTCAAAACAAAATAGCACAAAGATCACAGGGATGGCTGGTATGGGTATTGGCACTGTGAACCACATATGTAAGAGCAGGGGTTGGGATAGGGTTTAGGGATACAAGCTAGATCAGACATTGATGTCATTCCCAAGACTCTAACTCAGATCAGCTGTTCCATTTCCATCCCTAGGGATCAGCTCTTCACATGCTTAAAGTAGTGAATTTAAATGGCAAGAAAGTGAGCTCAGCCTCTGTGCAGGGGTTTTTGTGTAAGGAAGGGAAAGGCACTCATGCAGCACAAGCCAGCAGTGGGGGTGAGGACAGCCCCAGGACACCAGCAGTGCTGCAGCAGATCCCTGCTGGGCCAGGCTCCTTGCTCAGCCTTCATCCCTCCAGCATCCTGTGTGATCAGGATGGGTGGATGGGCAGTCTGTTACAGGAACGTTTTTATTTGGACAAGCGTAAAGTAATATGCCCCACAGGAGACCAAATCTGGCAGCACAGCAAGATGTTGAGAAAGTGGTGGGCACCAAATGTTCAAAGGGCATCCCATGGACTGGCCACATTACAGGTGTAGGATGTGGCTGGGCTATCAGTCATTTTCAGCCCAGTTCTCATCTTCAGAAAGCACCTGATATACCTTGAGCTTTTGGGGAAAGCTCCAGCCCCTGTCATTAGCCACATTTTCAAGGAGTCCTACAGCCCAGGTACTAGGATACTCATCCTCTCAGCACTCACTTTCCTCGGAGCAAAGCCTGCCACTGCAGCGCACAGGCTCCCTGCAGAGGTTTCGCTCCAGCTGTGGGACCACTCGTACAGAGAACCTGATTTCCCACATCATGTTTACCCTCTCAGGTTTCATCTGTTTTCCTTGGGCTCCCTTTGGTAAACCTTTGGCTTCAGCATATTATTAGGGAAACAAGAGCTCAGTATTAAGTGATGATTACACAATTTATTCTGACAGCGAAAAAAGTGAAAAGGGGAAATTGACATTTGTGATTTTAGTTATGTGCTGACAACTATAATTAATCTTAATTCCAGTAAGAAGCAGATAAGTGAATGTGATGGGAAAGCTGCATTTTCATTGCTGCCATCTAGAGACAACTACTTAATCATGGCCATAAAATGGCACAAGTTAAAGTAAAGAGGGTAAAAAGTTTCACATGGTTTAAATACAAATAGAAAAGAAAGGTGTGAAAATAAAGTGAAATTAATCTATACCAAAGGCATGAATTAATAATAAAAAGACCATCGTGCAAGGGTAAAATAGCAGGAGATGAGTCTATAGAAGAAAAATCTTTCTAAAACGCCATTTTGGGCATTGTAAAGAAATGGGAAAGGGCTGAGCTTAGACCTAACATACAAAAAAAGGCGGAGTAATTTTTTTTACTTTATTAGTTAAAAACGTTATGAAAGTGAATGAAGATTTTTTTAATCTGACTTTTGAGGATGACATTTTTTGATATGCCATTACTTTAATGTGAAAATAACTAGTGACTTTAATCAACAAAATACATTAACCATTCAAAATGTAGGACCATATCAGGTTCAAAGCATGTCAAGAGAAAACTAACATTTTTTGTGCAAATCCTGGTGGGAAAAATAGTCCTTCAGCCTGTTCATTATGCATCAAATTAAGAGATGGTACCCACTTCCTTAGGGCAAGACAGACTAGACGACTTCTTAAGGTCTTCTTTCCCCTCAGCTTTCTCCTGGCTCTACTCAAATAGAATAGAATACATAGTGTCCCCTTTCCCTCTTCCCACAGAGTATTTTCCAGACTTATTTAAAGAATTTGCTGAGTGCAAGGAGAAAGCCTACTTCACAAACACAGCATTGACTGGGGTCTTCAGCTCTGCCATGATCAAGACAAGAACAGAAGGAAACAGCTGTTGAAGAACACTTGAGCAGTATTAGTATCTCCTGCAATAATACCCAAGGCCGGGGGCTCTTCTACCATCACAGATCTACCTATAGTTTTAGGTACACTTTAGAGTCTCTTGAGAGACCAAAGTACCTTCTCTCACTAACTTAACATACCTTAATTTTGAGGAAATTTTCATGCTACAAGTCAAAATGAGGCTGCACTTCTCCCCGTACATACTGGTTGCCTGTGTTCTTGGCCTGCTTCTCCTGCAGCCAGTGGAGAGAAAACTTCTGGGCCAGTGGCTTTAAAAGCATCCTTCCCAGAGGGAGCACCACCACAAGGGCCACGACTGGCTCACAAGGGACAAGGATGGGCCTATGCTTCCTGCAGATTTATGTTTGCAAAATCCCCTCTGCACCCTTTTAAAACAAGTAAATTCACACACATACACATAAGCTCTACCACCTCTTCGACTTCTGGAGGTCTGCTGCTAACACTTCCTGACAGCATAGGAACACACAAATGCTGGATTTGTTTGACATCATCTTGAAGTTGTAGATCAGCTTCTAAAATCCAGCCACTCAGGCCACACTTTGTGCATATATTACACTTCTTGTCTGCCATGCAAATGCACAAGCAAAATCACCTCAGACAAGTTCTTAGCAATGCCAGGTAAAGTACTAAAGATCTAACAAAAGACATACACAAAAAAAGTTCAAACTCACATGACTGGTGACAGCAATCTCCCAACCAAGCAACGTCCCTCTGATGAGTTGCAACTCTCAGAGAAAAGAGGTGCTCTTCCTGCTGCTGGCCCTTAAATGAGCCCAGAGCAGCCCTGCCCCAGGCCCACCCCTTCTGACCACAGAGGAGCACAGGTGCAAACACTGCCTGTGCTCCCAGGCCACCCACAGCCCTCCTCCAGGTGATCAATCACCAGTCCAGGCCCTGATCAACAGTTTCCCTACATTGTCATTTTTTCACAACCGCTCTCTTCTCATTCACGAATCAGGGTCAGAGGGAAAACAAGCTTTCTTTCAGTGTACATGGGCACCTCACCAGTCTGGAACTTGCCTTGTGCCAGACACTGCCGTGTCCTTATCCCTCTCCTAGAAAACATTACCAGTTACTGTGCCATGCAGAGGCACATCTACATGGCACAGCACATCTGAGGTGGAGCTGAGTAAGTTGTTCAACACAAAATCATCCTGTTGGTGTTTTTCAACTGCTTTTTGCTTGGATAGGGGCATATTTACTATAGAGAGAAACGGAAATGGGGAAGGCAATGAGGGAAGTTTGAGCTCACACCTTTCCTGACCCAATTCCCCTTCCATGGTGCTGTGAAGCATTGCTGCAGGTTGCAGCTGGCCAGATTGCAAGTTTTGCTAGTCTATCATCTGCAACAGTGCACAGACTTCTCCAGCAAGTATGGTCCAGACTAATGCTACTCTGGTGATATTACAGTTCCTTTTGGTTTGATTTGTTTGTTTTAGGAAAACTGGTATTCTTTAGCCAAAATACAACTTTGTTCTTTGAGCTAATTCACATAAAGAAATATTCAGACAAATATTCATACGGAGCGTCTTGAGGAAAGTTTCTCTTACACTCAGCATTTTTCTTTACTTTCCACTGTCAAACACAGTTTCTCATCCCAAATCATCTTCAGTTGAAAAATTCAGTATCCAAACTGAGGTTTACAAAAACCACCACTCACAGTCAGGCTGTGGAAATCCCCACCACAGAAAGTTACTAGACAAATGCAGTAAATGGTTCCTAAAAAACGCTAACTAAAAGTATAATTAGCATTTGGATATACTTAGGATAAGCAAATCTGATGCTTCATGACGTAAAGCCAGTCATGTGAGGGCCAGGAAGAAACGTTCACCAAAGACGATTTCTGTACATTACTGCTTAATTAGACATTTCTTTGTGTGTTTTTCAGGCTTCCTTTGGAGGCAAAAGGTAGTGGCTTCCATTGAATCTGGTGATAAGCACCAGAAGTCTAATCTGATATTTCATTCTTTCCTTCTCTCTTACAACTATCTGCTAGGAAAGGACAGTGAAATAATTTGGTTTTTTCTTTCTGATGATTTGAGACAGGTTTAGTTGGAGCTGCAAAGTGGTGCATTAAATCATAGTTAACCAGGTTCATTAGTTCATTCTGGACTAGTAGTTCCTCATTTTCCAGAAAATTAGATGCCCCAAAGAAGATTTTATTAACTTCCAATAATTCAACTGTCACTGGGTCTCAGCAACCCACTAAAACAATTTGTATGATGAGGAAGGGAGGTCTTTGCTGCACCTCTGTGCGTATCTACAAGTTGGATCATGCTGTCCAGACTCCTTAGGACTGATGTGCTGTTAGATAATTTGCCTTTTTCACGGTGGGAACCACTGGCAGGTAGAGACCATGCCACTAATCTTGCAGGTAGGTGTGAACGTATTGACATGAACTGATTTTAGCAGTCTTATACCATGGCTGAAGCTGGCTCATGCCTTGAAGGGATGTGTTGCAGTAGGTATGAAGTTATTGACAAGAATATTTTCCACATGAATAAAGGCCTGTTTTGTTTTTAGATCTACCAGGACTGACAGTCTCCATTTCTTCAGCAACAGCCTTGCGTAAGGATGGCATTAGAAGGCAGCATTCGAGTCTACTTGAGCAACTTGTAATTCCACCAGTGGATCCAGGGGAAAAATTAAAACTTAAAAGTTTGAGTTAGAACCTGACAGGTAACTGAAAGCAGAACTGTTTCTCACTGCAGCACAATCTTAAATAACTGTTCATATTGCCAAAAACAAAATAGAAAAATCCACCTAACCACATGACTCTAGAGCAATTTCTCATCTGTACAAAGAGTGCAATGTGAGCATTAGCTATAAGCACATCTCTTAGTGTCGTAAGTCCCGAAGAGGTATGAAAATGGGAACATGAGACTTTTGTTCTGGGCTTTGTCATGTACTTGGTCACGTACATCAGGCCTTGGGACAGCCTGATAAGGTATCAGTAAGATAGAGGTACCGAGACTGATCTGCCTGGCCAGGCACAGAGCAGCTAAAATATAGAAATTCAGAACAGTGAGATCAATGAGCTGTACGCAGAGTCTTCGCAAGACTGGCCTAGAAACTGTATCTTTAAATCAAGAGGACTCTCTCTACCCATTCCCCATCTCACGCCCCATTCTCTCTGCCCTCCACTCTCCAGAAAAGAAACTTGAATTCTGAAAGGACTGATAGAGATTCTTTGGCAATTACTTTTGTCCCAGATGTGCAAAACTTGCAACATTTGGCAATGTTTCAATGTTCTTTGACAATCTGAGACCTTATCCAGTCCAATGTATTTCTTGATCACAGAAAACATTTCTTTCTCAGCCCAGGTTTGATTTCAGAAGAAACTTCTGTAGGGAAAGGCTGGCTGCCAGCCCTGGGCATGATGTATCCTCACTGATAAACAGACATTTGGATCTGCAATTTCAGCAGTCCATGGAGAAAACACTGCAAGCTAAATGGGTTAAATGTTTCCATCAACACACATAGCACAGGCACATGGAGTTAAAAGACAGTTTGGGCTGATTCTGAGGCCGTGTATATTTCCAAATAAATTCAATTTACTAAGACTGACTCCGAAATGGAGTCTAGTGTCAGTAAGCCCCCTAATGGAAAACTTGCAGTCTTTGTATTTTCCGCCCTGAATAAGTACCAAACCAGATGGCACTGGCTCTTGGATGCAACCACCAAGTCTTCTCTCCCTGCAGGGACAAAGTGCTGACACTACATAATGCTTACAGGTGTTATTCAATATTATGAACCCTAATAATAGACTTTCATTTATGGGAGTCTCTCGCCCAAGGGCCTCCAGGCTCCTGAACAGAAATGAACTCCAAACATAATTTACATTAAACAGACATATGCCTGACTGAATCACATAGCAGGAGCAAAGCCTGGGAGAAAGCTTGGCATGCTGTGATCACTCATCTGCAACATTTAGCGGCAGCAGCAAGAGTGAGGATGATGCAGAAGCCTTGTCTCTCATTCCCTTCGCTTGCAGTGGGAAGGGATTTTCCATCAGAGAGGACTTAGGCAGCCTTTGCTGTAGCAGGACAACACAAATGGGCTCTTGCTACGTGACAAACTCAGTCTGTCACTCACCCCCTCCAAGATATATTCTGGCCCCAAGGATTTTTCAGGTTTAGGTGTAATCCCAGCTCTACAAAATGATTGGGGGACTCTGCCAAGAGGACCTGAGAAAAGCTCTGTGAGCCCTGATCCAGATGTGGGAACAGCTGGCAGAGCTGAGCACAAGCACCTCCCTCCCTTCTTGCAGAAATCAGCGGTGAGCCTGTAACTACCAGAACTGGTGCTGCCCACTGTGAACTGTAGCTGAGAGCTGTTACCCTGGAGTTGCACAGGAGGCCTTCTTACCCGTGAACTCAACCATGACTCCTTCCTGGTGATAGAATCATGAATCATTCCGGTTGGAAAAGACCCTTAAGATCACCAAGTCCACCATTAAACCATGTCCACATCCACATACCTCTCAGATACCTCCACCACCTCCCTGGGCAGTTTGTTCCAATGCCTAACCACCCTTTCTGTGAAGAAATTCTTCCTGATATCCAGTCTAAATCTCTCCTGGAGCAACACGAGGCCATCTCGCCTTGTCCAGTCACTTGTCACCCAGAAAGATGAGACATCAGGACACAGTCCAAGGAGGACATGATATTAATGACAAGAAAATGACCAGTTAAATCACCTCTCAGATGAGTAGGTCAGCCCTCAATGCTCAGTGCAGGGCTAGTGCCTGTCCCAGAGAGGATACAAAGAATTGGATCAGAACAATTAATGTCCCCTGTCTACTCCAGATGGGTAAGTTTGCAAGTAGTTTGCTGGCATTAACCCAGAGACACATAAAGCATCAAATCTTCGGTCTTTACTGGGGGAAATGAATTACAAAGAAGATATTAAAGCAATGTGTCTGCACTCATTTTGCATCAGGAAGATGGAAGGAGTTCATTTCAATCCTCCCTCCCTCTTGTCATCAAATATCCTAACACTAGTGAAATCCCTTTCACACCAGGTCAGGCAGATCACCTTTCAGCGGCTGCTTCCTGCAGCCGATGGGGAGAGCAGGGCCAGCCAGGCAGCAGCTGGGAGCTGGGGTAGGCAGCAGGTGTCGAACACTTGTGGAGTCCCACAGATCCCCATCCCAGGACGGGTAGGCAGTGCTGGGACTAGATGGGGTGCGAGCTGCGATGTCTGCCCCACTGTGCCACCGCGGCGTGTTGGGTGTGGGTAGCAGTGAAGGACAGGCTGGGAGAGCTGGACCCTCTGCACCTGTGGCAGTGAGACTGCAGGAGGAGGTGCCCAACATCACTAAGTAGTAACTAACATATTTTTGAATGTGAGGAGTGATTTTTTAAGTTTTACTCCGAGTCTCAGTCCTTCGCAAAACAGAGAATTTGAAATAAATAAATAAAAAAGAATCACGACAATTAAAGCTGTAAAGGTGGATAGATATTGCTGTCTCACTTTTTACTACCAAGGTTGAGGTAGAAAGAGCCCAGAGTTGGTTCAGAAAGAGCTACACTTACCTTGCCTCTTCTATGAGGAAATATGAGCACTTCTGTTCAGATGGGCTCCGCTGTATCCAAACCCCAAAATTCTTGGTAGAAGCCAAGGAGAATAACCCTATTAAAAAGCATATTAAGAAGTTCTACTAAATGTAACAGTGCAAACAGGACATAATATTTGAAATAGTAAACAGGAAATAATATTCATGGGTGGAGAGAAACCCAAGAATCATTGGTACTTAGTCTCCAAACTGTCTTTTAGCTTAATAACTCAATTAAAACAGCACAAATTGTTTGTTCACTGTGGAAAAAATGAGTTTGTTCTCTAGTTCTTCTTGTTCTCATACTAAGTGTGTCACGCACGCATCCAAACAGTCTCTCTGTTACCTGAGAGAAGTTTTCCTAGTTTCACTCTCATCTTTCAGCCTTCCTTGCAATACATAATAAAGCAAAGTTAAAGTTTTTGGCACATCACAAAGCCTAGCAACCAATATTCCTCAACTTATTAAATGCAAGCAAAAGGTGAAACATGCAACCTCATATTTTCCAAGTTCTGAGGCAGGATTTCCCACTGCTCTGCAGCTGATCATCTCCAAGGGCTTAACATTAACTTCTCCAGTTTAAGCTCGCAATGAAATATCCCTTGCTGTTTCCATCACAGAAGACAGAAGCTGCTGTCAGACATTTTCCTCAGGAGTTTACTTCCAAAGTGCAGCCACACCATGGTGCACATGGAAAGCTATGAATGGTGTTGCTGAAAAAAGGAAGAGGCTTGGACTGCTGATCTTACATTTTCTCATTTGTGATGGGACCTCTTGTTCCTTTAGAGTCTTGGGTAGAACTCATTCTCTCAGGACAACAACTGTTATGTAAGACAGGTGTTGTCTTCAACATCGATACAGGTCTTTTCATTATCTTTCATTAAAATGTGAACTGGTATTAGTGAATCAAAGACTTTTTTTCATATAGGAATGCAGAGATCAGAAGAAAATCCTACTGGATTTCTGCAAGTCAACTTTTTCGCCACATGAAAATCACATTTTTTCTGTGCAGGGCACCCAGATGAATTGCAGTGGAGTGGGATTTAGGAATTCAAGCTTATCAGTATGCTGACACCAGAATGTAATGTTTTTCTAGGTTAAGGATTTTAATAGGTTGTATTTCCTGTTTTAATGTTAGAAGCAAAAATATAAGACTGGCCTTTTAGATTCGGTAATTTTCAGTTTTCACTCTTCACTTCCAGTCAGTGATGCTGAAGACTTACTGCCAGAATTGGTAATGTTGATCTAATCTTGTGACCTACACGCTGCAGGGCTGGACATACCAGGAAACGGTCAGAAGAGATACCTTATAATCAGTACAGCTAATAAAAGGTCCTTTTATTGCAGGAATCTTTTGTGTAAGTCATACTATCCATTTTTCCTTTCCCTTGTGGGTGGTCAGAGCTGGAAGTAAAACACGAAAAAAGAAAATTGAACCATTTCAAATGCAAGGAATTTTAAGTTCACAGACCGTGGCTCATTGTCACTAACAATTTCCTCTGGAATGGTGAGGAGAGGTTTTTATTTCTTTCTTAGAAAAAGTGGCTTTTCTCTATCTGTTTTTTGGCTTGCAAAGCTAGAGAGATGTACCACATTCAACAGTTCAGAAAAGCTAATTTTTTTAAAGAGCTGGCTAAAATCTGTAGCTTAAGGAAATGTTCCCTTCTTCCCTCTCCCTCCCAATACCAACATTTTTTCCCCATAATAGCTTCTTTTCACTGAAAAAGAAGCCCAAAAAAGTATTCAGTAATAATAACAAAGACATATCCTAAAATTCAGTGTTAAGACACATTTTGTTAACAGAGGCTGAGTTCCTGCAAGCAGAACATTTGTTCTGCTTGTTGAAGCACTCTGTTCAATCTTTTGTTCAGAAAAAATGTAAAACCTAAGCGTCGTCTTCCACTGTTAAAAGGAGTAAAAGCCATCACCTGCTTACCAATCCCAGTACCTCATCTGTGCCTGAGGCTCCACAACAATTCCTGGGAGGAATTCCCAGGAGCCTCAGCTCCGGCCGCCTCCCTTGTGCCAGCACCCCCAGGCCCCTCCTGGCCGGGTGCAAGCAGAGCCTCAGCACTGACAGCCAGCACACGGTTCTGATGCTTTGCTATGGTGTTCATAGCATTAATCAGCCGTTTAATGGAATTCTGTGCATCCCTCTTACTCATACACGTGATGGCACTGCTTCTGCTAATCCAGAGAAAATTACTCAGTAGTTGTGTGGTTTTGGTCAGCTTTTGCAGGTTCCTAATGGACTTCAGTTAAATCAAAATAATATACTGTTAAAGCAAGATGGGAACTAAACTTCTCCCAGTCTTGTTAAATCACACCTTAAAACATTCTTCTTTTGTGCCCGAGTTGTGCAGGACAAATGTCAGAGATTCTGACAGAACTGCCGTACCTTTCTGAAGTCCCCTCTCTGTTACCTTGACAGATCGTGTCTCATCCTTCTGACAGCATCTAACAACAGGACTTGGAAAGTTAAAGAAATGATAAGGTTTTGGATTTGATGCACAACTTCTGATGCCTTGATGTTGTGTTGGAGGTGGAGGGCAGCATGAAGACCACGCAAATCAGAATGAACACTGCGCTATCAACTTGGAGGAGCAGAGAGGTGATGAATTATACGTGCATGTTTTAACTCCAAAGAGAAAAGAAGGATGAGAATTTATTGCTGTGAGACTTGAGAAAGAGTCTTCCATTCCTAATATGAACAAAAGCATTGCATTTGTTTACTCATTGCCTCTATGAAAATTGTGGCAGGCAAAAGTTACCAAACAATGCTCAGCATCTGAGCTGCTCTGTGAGCCTGGCTGCAACCCAGCCCAGGACAGGGAAGGGGCAATTAATGGCAGCCAGTTTTTGAGGCTTCCTAGTACAAACCAGCCCTGTAATGTGGAAGGGCTCCGTTACACAGCTTCCAAGCAGAAAATACATGATGCCACCTATTTTATTATGTTGGCCCACGACATCAGAGGCAGATGTTGGTGATATGGCAGTAGAGGCTGAACCTTCTCACCAATATTTCATTACATTTTGTTGCTGGAGTCTTTCCTCTCTTCAGTTGAGAGGGAAAAACTCTGATAAAGTAGAAAACTAAATTTCAGTAAACTTACAAATGTAAACACCAGATTTTATTTCCTTGTTTCTGTACATCGCCATCTTTGTCTTGCTGGCTTGTACAAAAAAAGTAGACTCGTAATTCATCTCTTGATTACAATTTATTGAATTATACAGAATTTATTGTGTTCTCTGCAGGAAGCTGACATGCCCAAAGTGTATTGCTCATTCAAATGAGGTGAGTCAACATACGCTTTTGGTGAAACACCCTGAAAATATGCCTATTAAGTATGTTTAACTTGGAGGTGATACTTCTTTCTGAAAAATCCAACCCCATTCATATTCCTCCCCCAAAATACGACCCAGAAGCTGTTATCTTTTTTTAATCAGAGGAAGTATGGCCCAAATTAACCAATCTGACTTAACATGCAGATATATTTCCTGTTTCCTTCCTCTTCATTATCTCACTTTTGTGAGCTCAGGAATATGCCCACCAGAAATAATCAGGTCTCAGATGCAAGCAGCTGGTTCTCCAGTGCTGCACATCCCGGGCCAGGGATGAGAAACTCCGTGTGAAAGTGGGCCAACCGCTTCTCCTCTTGCAACAAGCTACCATTCTGTGTGTGGGCTTTGATTCATGCACCCTATTGGAGGCAGTCCTAGGAATTTTTCAGCAGCTTCAGCTAATTAAAAATGAATAATGCCTTCAGCACAATAACCCTTGTGCTAATTGTTTGGATATTAAGCTACATTCCTTTTACTCTGCCGTTACAGATTCTTGTATTGACTTTGTAGTGGTACTGTGGAAGTGGTTAGGGTAAAAATGGACGTTACAGCATTTGGCTACAAGAAATGAGATGTTGATGTGTGGTGACATGTAGAAGGCAGCATGCGACACTGATGAACACATTGTTTAGCTTTTTCTGGTAAAATGGTGGCATTGTATCAACCAACAATGACAACAGGAAGCCTGCAGACAACTCTGTAGATGCCCCTCAGTCACTGGGATGAACGAGGCAAACAGCAACCCTCATGTCACTGCTCTGCTGTCCCTTACATGTCACACTCAAGCAGGAGGAAGGCTGGCTGCTGCGAGGTGAAGAAGCCACCTTCAAATCCAGAAATGGATTTTAATGCATTTCCTACAGCTTTGGCATGGCACTACCAGAGCTGGTGTAGCATCCTCAAAACTGAGAGCAATAGGGCCTTGGAAAGTGTTTGACAAACAGCTCTGCTCTTGCAGGAAGACACTGCTTGAGCTGCTCATGCAAAGCACAAAGTACGCTGCATACATGTGATGCATTAGGAGACACAATCAAATTTCATTATCAAAGTCGTGCAGATCTTAAAAATAATCTAAAATCCATTCTATTTAATATTATTGTCAGACGTGTGTCAATGAGAGCTCTGAACGGAGCAAGAGAGGCATTTCATTTGCAGAAGCAGCAAAAGATGATTTCAATCATCAGGAACACATGGCAGGAGAAGGGTTCAGAGGGGGGTGTCTCAGCAGAGAGGGGAAGAAAGAAAGGCCTCAAAGAATGTGGACAAAGACACACTGAGGGCATCTGCAAAGGAAATCTTGAACCGTAGCTGAACAAGGATGGTAAGAAGAAACTAATACAATTTGTTAACACAAAGATTGAGAGGGAAACAGGTCAGAATGAAGAAAAGTTGCAATAAAGGTGTTTGTTCGTTGATGTAGGAAATATTCTGAGTTTCACAGACTGGGTCCTACCTGAAAACATTTCCTCTGAAGGGAAGCTCTACTCCAGTACATCTGGAACTGGTTTCTAGGAGAAGCCAGAGGCAGTCTGCTGCACTCCTATATGAGATGCACCTGTGAGAGGCCCACAAACCACCTTAATAAAAGCAAGCATAAAAAGGGTCAAGGGCTTACAGAGTGGGGATCCCATGCAGAGGGCTGAGTGGCATGCTGGCATTACCCACATCAGCTGAGCCCTCCTGGCCCTCACCACCACACAAGCCCAGTGGCCTGCCCCCATTCCCTGTGAGGAGATGGGGCCCCAAGGCCACTCTGGGCATCCAGGAGGCCCAGCTGGCGGGCAGCGAGGTGCTTAGGTGTTCTGACAGGGCATTGGTAGTGCTGTGTGGCCAAGAGAAGCCACGCAGTCAGCAGCAGCAAGGTTTGTACAGAAATACAGGCTGGTGTCTTCTGCACCCTGTGCAACACAGAGAGACCTTGCATTAAGGGAGATAAAGCAACTTTTTTCAGTGTAATAGCTGGACAGTGATAAACAATAGGAATGTGAAATATCAGATATCTATGTTGAGACATGAGAATGAACAGAAATATATTTAGGAAAATTGATTTCCTTACATGCTTTGATGGGGTGCTACCAAGTATCTGAACTGGAGGATGTTGTCATCCATTTCAGTTCTTCTCAGAAGACACTACCGATCTTGAACAGATATGGGAAGATTTTCACTCTTTCTTATCTTTGCCATAAAATGTGCTTCCTCCTAGTCTAACATTCTCCCTCTGAATGGAACCTGTTCAGGACTCCCAGCTGGGGAAGAGAGCAGAGCAGGCAAAAGCCCCAGCACCTCTCCAGAAAGCTTTTTGGACAAGGCATCACCCACTGAGCACCACCCAGCATCTGCTGGAGGCCAGCAATGATAAGGCTGTGTGGTGTCTCAAGCTGGGGGCAGCATGTGGAGACACTGGAGAAACACCTGTCTTCAGTGACAGCAAGGACACGGCGCTCCATCCTGTAACCAGAAGCCCTTCCCTGAATCCAGGGGAAGCCCAGAGAATTGCTTCTTTTGTCAGAGATTCTCAAGATTATGCACACAAAAACTTCTGTCCTTGCAGCAGAGGCCATGCATCTGATTACGCTATGCCAGACCAAAAGCATATGCAGTGAACAAGAGCCCTGACCTGAAGATGAGAGAGACAAAAAACTGGAGTTTGGGCTGAGGCAGATGCAGCAGTAACAGCAGTAAGAAAAGACCACAGTGCTACATGGCAGTCCCAGTTTGCGTTGGTGGGACACAAGCACTGCATTGAGAGGCAATAAGGGCAATGTGCACATGTTGAAAGCTGGGGAAGACGAGACTGGAGTAGCACCAAGTGCTAAGCCCAGATCCTCTTTGCCCCAGACCTGTGCTTTGGTAGTTTTCTGGACCAAACCTCATCCAGATCCTCCCCACATCTATGCGCACCTCATTTTTTCCTTGGCTGAAAATGAATCCGCAGCCTTCAGAGCACTTCCTCCTCACTCCATGTGATTCTGATTTCACTAATTAAAGTTAATCTGATAAAGGAAGGAACTGCAGAGAAGAGTAAGAGCAAGGAGCCAGTGAGCAGGGGTCAGCCGGCAGACCACAGAGGGAGGGCTTTATGGCCAGGGAGCTGAGTGCTGCAGGGCACAGTGAGCTGAGCTGTCTCATCTGTTTGGCCACAGGCTGGGGCTGAACTGCCAGCCACCCCAGCTGCCCACCCTGACCTCCTCACTGCCCTGCCAGCGCTCGCGGGGTGGGACCTAATGAAAGGCACTGGGGAGCAGGATGAGCACTTCTGCCTCCTGATTGTAGTTAGCTGGAGAAAAACACCACATAGGCTGGCCTGGGGATGAGTAATGGATAACAAAGGAGCTTCTCATCTCCAGGCCCCTCATCTTACTGGTGCCTGGAGGGCAGTGCTGATTGAAATTCATTGGCACCTGATGGTGGTTGAAAGGTTTCTGTAGGAAATGAATGCCTGAATTTCAGAATTAAGTGGTTCCTGGAATAATGGAGCTGAGAGCAGAAGCCGTTTATGGGGATTAGTATCCCAAGGAGAGCAAAGCTTCAGGTCATAGCTTCACCAGGCACAGATCTGCATTCTTCCAGCTCCTCTGGCAGCACCACTGGGTGGAAAAAGCACTGTGGCACTCAAAATCCACCGCAATGAGAAACACCTGACAAGGTGTTGAGCATCCACAGCTCAGAGCAAGCAGTATCACAACAACATTCAGCTTTGCATTTAAGTGAGTGGCAGCTATCCACCCAAAGGAGCATCCCAGGATCCTTGTATACAGCAGATTTACAGTGGAGGAGACCTTCAGAGAGATATGGCACCTCAACCCACACACAGAACAGAATATCAGAGAGTGATAACTGGAAAGCTAGAAAGTGAGAGGAGCTCACCTTACTTTTGAAGTCTTGATGGCGTTGAGGCACTGGAATTAATTTTGCTGATCACAATGCAGTGTGTCGATCAAATACTCAAGGCACAAAGGATTTACTTTATCCAACTTCTTTCTGGGCAGCAAGGAGCCACAGGTAAGGCAGAGCAGGATATCCTCTTGCTGCAAACATGCCAACAAATGTTCACAGAGCCTCTCTGCTGAGGCATGATATTCACATGCAGTGAGAGATTTACCACTCCTCTGCTTTCTTTAAATTGCTGGTACATACATCGATTTCAACAGCACCCCTGCCCCTCCTCTGCAAACTCTATTCATCGTTAACTTGTTTAAATTAAACACAAGCACGGACAGGATCAGCAAGCAGCCGTCTGTTTTATTAGTGCTTCTACTTCAAATGTCAGTCTCAGTCCCTCCTTGCTGGGCTCTGATCTCTCATGACAATTTGATTAACTTTACATTTCCTTTTATTGTTGGAGAAACATTTGGAAAATCTTAACATATCTTACTGGCTGGTTCTGAGACCAAGATGGTGATTATGTCCATGCTTAGCATCATCCATCAAAATCAAGCATCCGACAGTCAGACCACCTGAAAAATGTCATTCCCAAGAAGTTTGAGCCATTGAATGTTTCCTAGCTGTGAATGATCATGGGACATTTATTTCTCTCTTTATGGCAGTACTTTCATTAGGAAACTCTTGAACATCTTCATTAGGACACAGTCCCCACTTTGCATTGGTCTGCCCAGACAAGAACACCTTCTTAGCTCCCAGCAGCTAGAAATTGGTATCTATTTTTTTCCAAGAGCCACATTCCTGTGGTGACTCCCTGATGGGAACATACCATTAATTGAGGGTCTGTCAGGACATGACATATCCCAGGGAAAAGGATGCTCCATTTCACTTTGACAGAACAGCTCAGAACTTTTCCCTTGCCTGGTGCTCAAACTAATCTAATACTGCCTCAAGCCTCTGGCATATACTCAGCATTACATTTCTGCTGGCCTCTGAGCTCCTGGATCTTGGCTCAGTCCCAGAACATCAAGGCACCAGTGAAAAAGGCTGGAAGTTGGCCTGGTTTTGTCTTCATGTTTCAAGACCAGGATCATAAATAGAAGTGGTAAGGATCTCATGGAAAAAGCCTGGTTTCCTGGCTTTTTTGACACAGTTTATTACGTGTAGTTGTTTAAATTCTTTCCTGGCATCATCTTCATTGATTTGAAAGTGTATCTACTTAGTCATTCTGAAAAGCCATAACACCCCCGTTCAAAGGTGACATGGTAGCACCCGATATTGTCCTTGTCATCCAAGTGTTGCTCTGGCCCTTTGTATATCTCAGTTCTATTTAACTGCAAACTGTCTTAAATTGTGCATAGAGCTTATAATAGACCCTGACATAATAAGGTTTAACTTCTCTTGTAGAGATTAGGACTAGCAGTGCTTCCAGAGCCCATACATCCTTCTCCAGGATATGCGTCCTTCACCAATCATACTGCCATTTGTACTGGTCATTCCTCAGTGGTTCAGCATTCATCTATCCCTAGCTCCATGTTTACAGCTTTTCTACTACTTCAGGACAAAAACCTGTGTCGCTTCAGACCTTTATTTTGTACCTACGTATGCAGTTCTGAAAAATCATTCCTGAGTAGAAATAGTCATCAATATCTAAGGACACTATGATGGCTTCAGGAAGTACTCAGATACCACAGTTCAGCTGATAGAATTACCAAGGCTTAATGTTATCTCATGTCTGAGCCACCCATTTTTCTGTTCAGTGAAAGACAAAATTAATACTAACACATGTGGACATCAAGAAACATGGCTGGAAAACTGGGCTGGCCTCAGGTCCCAGACCACGATGGAAACTCCCAGGGCCTCTGGCAGCACCAAGCGCACTTGTGGGTCTCAGGATAGCTCCTGTAACATTTTAAGCTTCATGTCAATCTCAGAAATACATGGCTTGCACAGCATACCAAAGCCCCATTGCTTCTCGTGTCAAGATGCTGATAAAAATAGTAAATGATGGTACCAGGATACTCTCAATGGATGTGTCTAATAATTCTCTTTTATTTGTCATTCTCAGCTACTGGTGAAGTTTCTCTGCAATTTTCAGATATTTTTGATCATTCTCTCATGTGAAAAGCTACCATCCAGGCTCTGAAAATGAGCAGTTCGAATCCCACTCAAGCTACAGAAGGAGAGTGACTGTTCAGCACCAAAAAAAAGTTACTGAAGTCTCATTTCAATCTACCAAAACAAAACAACACAAATCAACTTACTTCCCATTCTCAGAGAAGTAGCTGCTTGTGTCTTCTGAGATACACCTATTTTTTTCTAGTAAAGAAGAGAAAAAGGAATAGAAGAAAAAGAGATAGAGAACAATTGTGAATAGCTAGAAAATAAGAGCCATTGAAATTTACAGCAAACAGACAGACACTTCCCAATGCTTCTGCAGTCTCAAGCTCCCACAACAGAGAGGTCCAGGCCCTTAGGAACTGTTTGGGCTCCTTATACTTTTATGGGTCTGTACTTGTACCCTGCAACACAGTGCAAAGCCTTCCTTCCAGCACTCTAAGACAAACAAGAGCTATTTATGCTAACTTGATACCACAGCCACGCTAGAGAAAATAAAATAAATCTCCCCTGACTCAAGAGAATGTGTAATGAAAGCTGGGATCTGCCCTCATATCACCAGCTCTGCCTGAGTGCCCATAAACCACAGGCTTAATCCAGCATCTTGCTTTCAGTGCTATGGGTGCTGGAAAGAATCCAGCCCCTGCTGTCCTAGGGAAGTGATAAAACCCCATGTGCTAGTTAATGCACTGCCTCTTATAGGCCCATGCAGCAGGTGAGCAATTATCACTTGCAGTCTAGCTTAATGCTTTACAGGGCCCGAGAGCTGTTTCCAATTAACTTCAGTTAACCATGGAAATTAACTCATTTGTGTCACCTTGGCTTGCAAGTGGAATGTGAGGAGCTGATGAAACGACTGGAACTGAGTACAGGTGGCATATTCCTTCTACTCCTGTTCCTTGGTACTCCTCGCACTGGATCCAGAGGGGTTATATTTCATGGAGGAAAATACAGATGGAAAAAACAGTTCGATCCATAACCAGGAGCTGGGGGAGGGTTGATCCCCAGAGTCTTGTCTCCATGGTGTTTTTCCAGACTGGTTCTCTGTATCCCAAGAAATAGAATTCCAAGCACTTCCCTTTGGATTATTTTGTAATCTCATGAGGCTCCTCAGCATTTGGCCTGTAAAAGTGTATCTTTATAAAGAACTGTGTCATGTGTACGCTTTATCTGTGAGCCTTGCTTAATGAATGCTTTCAGACATTATAGGTCAATTTGGAGCCTCTTGTAAAGCCAGCATCGTTCCATCAAGCTTGCGGGAGTGTCATTGCTGTAAGGCCTTTTCTCTTAAAAGGATGTTCTAAAAGTTGATGTCAGGGCTAAAATTAGGCTAAATACTTGCAGGGATCTTTCTGAGATCTCCTTGTACAATTTCAAAGCCTGTGAATGGTGTGCATATCAGAGGAAGGATGACCTCATGAATAAAGACCAAGAGGAAAGGGCAGCTCTTAACAGTTTTCTGAGCTTTGCCATAAAAAGTCCTGTGTCATTCTGAGCACATCACCTCATCTCTCTATGCTTCTGTTTTCTTCCTTCAGAGGTTAGAGTTATCGTCTCTTGGTGAGATTATGGAGGTAAATATATTGCAAATGTAAAGTGGTTCTTGGGTAATAATCTTGAAGAGAAGCATTTAACTTTAAGATATCTCTTGCTTTGATAGTTTGATTTTGAGCTTGGCTTATGTGAGCTCCTTTTAGCACCTCACCCTTGATGAAAGATAAGTTACAATCTGAGTGTGATGGTATATCTCTCTAAAACTGGCTGTAAAACAACTAATTTAACTTTAGGGACAGTGTGACTGTGTGTTATATTTGGACCAAACATAGATTACAAGTCAAATTCAGCCCTCATATAGAACACAATTCTATGAATGATCTGCTTACAAAATGCCTGAAGGAGAGATTTTGAAGAGAAAAAATGAAAATTCACACTAAAAATGCACTCCACAAAACAAGTATCCATACATTCAGCCAGGGGAAGAGCAGGTCAGTAGCACAATATTCTCCAGAAAAACACAGTACTGTTCATCCAAATGCAAACCAGAGCTCAGGCCGTTATTTCTAGTAGCTAATGAAAGTTAATTGCACTGGCTTTAAGAGCATGTCAAGGTTGTGAAGATTAATACTGCATTGTATTAACACAGAGACGTTGCCTACCCTGGAGAGGTGGCCGATACATAGTACACCGCGTGGTTTTCCCCAGCCCGAAGATGTACGGATGTTGAGTAACCAGCGGAAGGCCATATACTACATTTTTATTTAAGGCCAGAGCTTTGAACCCCAGCTTCTGTGTCCTCTACTCCAAACATGTAAGGATGGCTGTGAGATCTGCACTGCAGACAGATGGCCAAAGATTTATCCTGAATTCCCATGAACCTCTTACCGTTTGATCTCATATGTTTCCACCTCGGCAAGACCTAATTGCAGAGAGCACAACTCTTCTACATTCTAGCACTTGTAGGAACCAAAATGTCACAGCAGCATCATGGAAGTTATGTGCCTGTCCCTGCGGCAATCGAATTAGCTGCAGCAATGACAGATGGATGCTTTTGAAAAACCCAGATCAGCTGGGGAGCTTTCGGCAGCGCAGAACCGGACGCTGGGGGTGGCTCTGCACCAGGGAGGAGAGCTTCCCAGAACTGGAAATGTCAAACTGCTTCGTAAGGAGAGTCAGGCCTGGGCCCAAGCCCAAAATGTCAGGCCAAATCTGAACTGCCCCAAATTTGGATTTGGATGTGAAATCTGTGGCTTGGGACCATTTCTGTTTTATATTTAAAAAGCTAATTGTCTCTTGCCGTGGGTAACGAAGTATCACAAGAACGAACGTGGAAGCAGCAGATTGAAATCTCTCAGGATTCCATTTTGCAGTAGTCAAAAAACCCCCTCTTTCCTGGATGCAGGGAACAAGCTTTGCCACATCTGCAAGCCAGGGAAAATAGCTGGAAACTCTGGAGTGAATAATTATACACAAATGTTTACAAAAACATAAATAAGAAGAATGTATGCATAAGTCAAGAATAACAGGCGACATGCAGCCAGAACCCTGAATAGCTACTAATGCCCAGGATATGTAATTTTCACATCATTTGCAGCCCTGGGCAGCTAGAAAGGGTGGTTAGGAGATATTAGTACACAATAGCTCTCAGTTCCTGGTATTTATAGTAAATTTCCAGTGGCCAAGGAAACAAATCACAAAAACCCAGCCTAGGAAAGGATGGAAAAAGCCCAGGACAGCCAGTGTTCCTGGTACTCCTGTCCAAGAGAGAGGCCTTGGGCAATATGCGTGCCTCCTTCAGGTCTGTGTGCGCACAACCCAGGCTCCCGTGCTCCTTGTTGTCCCTGGCTTGCTTCACAGCCTCCATCCAGTACTCATTTCAGACACATCTTCTGCCTCATGTCCTCCCAAGGACCAGCAGGTCTCGTCTCCCAGGCGGTATTACCTCCTTTTGGGGGATGCGGCCTGTCTCCAGAAGAAGGAATCCCTTGGTGGTTCGCTCTTCTGCTGAAGTCACAGGCACCCAGCATCGATCAGAGCAGGCTGGAAGCTCCACTGCTTCCCCAGGATTGTAAGAAAAGCCATTCTTACTAATCTTTTAGAGACAGGGAGTGGTAGCTCAGCAGGCCCCTGCTCAAGCGTGGTGGCAGATAGCTGATCTTCTAGAACAGGATAATACTCCTGAGTGCCGCTCCGCTCCTTCCAATAGATTGCTGGGGACCGATTTACTGTTTACTGGTCCTATGAAAAACAAATATATAGAGAAAAGAAATTTGGGAACTATCAAAGTGAGTAGCTGTAGCTTTTACAGATCTGATTTTATGGGAGATTGTTTCCAGGTGACTCTTGGCTGGTGCGAGGTTTTGCCTGACATGGGGCAAATCAGTCTGCTGAGGGGCTCGAGGCTCCCAGACTGAATCCACAGCCCACCTCCACCTGGTCCTGCGCAGGCGCTGGCACTTGGACCTGCGGGGTGGCTCGAAGCGATTGCCTTCCCACCTATAAAAATACAGTATGCATGTATATGGAGAAGGGCTGTTGTCAGCACATCAGCAAGGAAAGCAGAGCCATATCTGTCTGTGGAGCTGGGCTGCAGATGATGATGTATTCAGATGCACATGGCAGGGATTTCCTCCTTGTTATCGTGCAGCGACAGAGCCCACTGCACATACAATTTACAGCAATGAGGCCGGAAAGCATGTGGGATGTAGCAGCCACATAATGCTTTGCACCTACTTCAACCTCACGGCTGAATGCATGGAGACAGAATCACCACAAGCTGCATCTGGAAGTAAAGAGAGTGCTTTTAATTGAGATGTGACTGCAAGGCTGTTGGATGAGGATTGGTTTTAGCTGGAGATGGGCATGATCTGGAACGAGGCAGATCTGACTAGATTGTCTTCAAAATTAAAGGCTATTCTGATCCGGGATTTTCAGCCAAGCTCGGACTCCGGGTGAGATGCAAATGCTGTCTCTTTCCCACCTCTCCTGGTAACCAGTGTCAGCACACATGCACACATACATACGTCTGGCCCAAAAATCCACCCAAACAGCAGACTGCAATGCAACCCTCTGCTAGTGCTGTGAGCCTGCACACGAGATTGCCATCTCTGTGAAGTCTTGCCAAGCACCAGTGCTAACAGGGCTTCTTTGCAACCATGCTGGGAAGTGCAGGAGCTTCTGCTGGAAGATTCGCCCCATCCCAGTACCAATGTTTGGGCTGAGCTGGTTGGGATCCAGTCTACACATTTGGGGCTGATGTTTGCAAGGCATGGGGGTGGTGAGGGAAGCTGCCCAGATGTGTCTCTGTGATTGTGACACATGGTTCAGTGCATGCAAGGCTGGATGCTGCGGAGCAGCAGAGTCTTGCAGGTCTCCTCTCTCCCTCTCTCTGAGAAAACTGAGCCCTAATGAAAGCACAGTGTCAGGCCACCTTGCTGCTCATCACAAATATACACTGAGAAATAGAGGCCATTTTGAGGTTATGCTTGTTCTGCAGGTTTGAAAAGAAACAAATTTTGTTTTGTTTTGTTATATGTACTTTTTCATTTTCCTGTTTTCCATTCCATCCTTTCTTTCCTTTTTTTTTTCTTTTTCTTTTTTTTTTCTTTTTTTTTTTCTTTTTGCTCTTTCTATTTGGGGAAAGAAATAAGGATGAGGGAGTTTTCAGAGGCAAAAGAATGTACTGAATTGACATCCAAACAGAAAAATGTACATTATCCCTCCAAGTCCATACCTCACAGTTTCTTGGTTTTGTTCAAACAAAAACCAAAATAAGCACCTGTTACTACTAGAAGTAATTTTTAGCTTTGCAAATAAAAGAAGTCCCTGAACTTACATCATTTTCTCTCTCTCTCAGACACACATGTACACAATCAAATAAAAACCCAAATCTCTTGAAATGAAACAGAGACTCTTTTTAATGGAAAAACCTCTAAAAATTTTTGCTACTTTTAGAAGTAAGGACTGACTGCTGCATTTATCTGAAACCTGGACCTGGTTTCTAGCTTGGCAGCTTTAAAACAGGCAGCAGAATGTACTGATCAGGAATACGGGGCACATGAGAGTGCAGAGGGGAACATGCAGCGGCACAGTTCTCCCAGCCCTGGTACATAGTGATACCTGGAGGACAAGGAACCAGCTGATTACCGGCAGTGGCAAGCAGGCATTGCCTCTTCTACCTGCTTCATTGGACCCAGTGGACATGGAAGCATGGATCAGTCCATGGTGGTGTGCAGAGACTTCTGTTTTCCACGGAAGACCCAAAGAACAGGAAAAGAGGATGAAATAACGTTGTCTCACTGAAGGATGCTGAGGTGACCTCAACAGCTGCTCTTTCATCACTCTCTGGACTACAGTGCTGTCACATCATCATGGCTTATTCCCTTCCCCATCTATCATTTGACATCTCTTGACAAAATCAGCCTACCCTGAGAGAAGCTCTTTCCTCCATGCACCTAAGTTTAATAGGTAAGGTCCCATCCCCTCAGAAGCCGGTAGTTTTGCTCCTGCTAGCTGCCCTTGGGCTGAGACTCAGGGCCTCAGAATCTCTGTGTCCCCTATCCCACAGGGACGAGTGCAGAGTCCCTTGCATGCATTGCCTGCTCCCTCAGGGACCTTGTCAGTGAAAACCCCTCCTCTGATGCTGCTCTGGTTGTTTTCTGGTATTGCTGTTTTGCAGTTTGTGCCAACACGTTTTTTCACTTGCCAGCCACCCCTCTTAGTTCTGATCCCTTTAACACTCAGTCATTTACCTTCACTTTCCTGTTGGATCCCTGCAGGTGCTTTTGGCTTCTCCTGTTGCAGGGACTCGACTGTCCCATGAGCTGCCAACATAAGTGCAAAAGCAGGCAGGGTTCCTGCCACCTGGGGTCAGCAAATGGCTGCAGTTATCTATCATGATGCGGAATGAACGTACATGGCCAGATTGCACCTGGCTGTTGAAGCTGATGGGCTGGCACTGGAGAATGATTCCACATAGCCTGCTTTGTGCAGGCTGCTCACCTCGGCACCGCGCCTGTCCCCGCTGAGACTGTGAGCGGGTGCCAGGTGTGGCAGCATGGCCAAACCACAGAATGCTTCACTCAGCCCCTGCAGGAGGAGAGCTGCCTCCCTCCCCATCAATCCCCCACTGGTAGGATTTGGAAGGGACTGCAGCATCATTCTTTAGGCATACCCAGATTCTCAGTATAAATGCAGCCAGCTTTGTGAAGATTGTTTCCTGCTATGCCTTGGATGGGAAGGATATTTGGATGAAGTAGTGGCTTGGGTATCGCTTTGCAGGTCTGGAGTATAACTCAAGTGGAGATTTGGCTCCAATTACTTGATGCAATTCAGAATACATAAGAGCCCTCTGTTGCTACGACAGTAGTTAGCTTTGAATCAGCTTGTACTCCACTGGCAAAAGCCACAGCAAGCTGCACTATTCCTTATTTATGAGTGTATGCATGTGCGTGAGCCCCAATCCTCAGCCTGACAGCCCTTTACAGCAGAGCATCTGAGATGGGACTCAAAGGTGCATTTAGCTTCAGTCTCTAATGAAAACAAAGCAAAAAAGACTGAACTAGAAATAAACAAAACTCATTCTGTGCTCCTATTTTATTATGTTGGCCCACAACGTCAGAGGCATATGTTGGTGATACACAGCAGCAGGAGTTGAATCTTCCCACCACTATTCCGTTCCATGCTGTTGCCGTGAGACAGAGGGCAGCAGAGGGGCAGTCTGACACAGTGGTGTCTGACATGGGAGCGTGGATGAAGTAAAGGTGTGGAATTGAATTTCTCCATGCAGAAAAAACAGCACCCATGGACATTCATTGATGCTTGCTGAATGTTTATGGAGACCAAACAGTGGCTGTGAGCACAGTGAGGCGGTGGCTGGCGCATTTCAGCAGTGGTGACAGCGAGTTACCTCTGCTTGTGCAGATGTTTACAAGCATGGCATGCAGGCTCTTGTTCATCAGTGGCAAAAATGCACTGCTATCAATGGTGACTGTGTTGAAAAATAGTGTGCTGTACCTGAGAATTTGCTCTATCAAATAGTATTATTGTCCTCTTTGCATCTGTTGTAGTTTCCATGGAAATAAATAGGAAGCATTGCTTTTGGAGCAACCTACATAGTTATCTGAAAACAAGAGAGAACCTGAACCACACCCTGAAAGTGTGCAGGGGCAAAAAAAAAAAGACAGATTGATAAGGAGCAAAATGCAGCAGAAAATTTGAAAAAACACAACGCTTCCTGGCTGAATTGCAGCTCTTGCACTGTGCACATGTAAGAGGATCACTAAGCCTGAGATTTTCCAGAGAAGTAAACCTTGGTCTTCCATTTGTTTAGAACCAAGTTTAATTTCAGTGTAGTATTTCTTCCAACGGCTCAATTTAATCCTGCAGCTTAAAGAAATCTTAAATATACTGGGGAAGATACAAGAATAGATTGCTGATCCAGTACCAAAACCTGCAACCCTTGACAAATACCAGATTGTGATCCCAAGCTGTCTCCTAGATTGCCTGGGCAGGAGGTATTTCCCCACAAACCTCCGAGGTTTGTTTCCTGTTTCCAATCACAGCGACTGCAGGCTCCGAGAGGCAGGGACTGCTCTTTGTCAGCCCTAGCGCTGCGATGAGCCACTGCCAGGTCCTGCCCTCTCCCGTGACGCGTCAGTCATTTCAGCCCTCGGATTATTGCTGTTCCTCACAGTTTTCCTGCTGCATGGCTGGTGTCTAGTAATGTCTAAAGGAAATAAATTAAGGTTGTAAGGAGAGATGAGAGTCGCCTGTCACAGTAAAACATCTGCATAATCTCTGCCTGTTCTTTGCATCTCTGAACTATTTGGTGTCCCACATTTTAGCTTTGCTCTGGTCCAGGATCCCCATTTGTTCAATCTTCAGTGCATTCACCACAAGACTGGACAAATTAAAAGAATTTGTGCCAGATTTACCCATACGTTTCTGGAAAAAAAAAAAAAAATGGAGGATTGAGGTAAACATGTTTGACAGGCTGTGCTTTTCCTGCTGGGCTTTCAAGATCAGCCAGGACTGACTATGCACAAAAAGGAGGTGGTTCTCTCCCCACCTTTCCAAAATGATTTAAGCCAAAAGAAGGATGCCTGATTCCTAACCTGGTGCAAAGTCCAGAAAGGCACGAGGCTGATTTTGCTTTGTCACAAGCTGATCTTTCACAGATGCTGAAAAGTTAGGAAGTGCAATTATGGGAAAATTGCACTAAGGCAAACAAGTACATGCCAAGTTCTGCCATTCTCCATTACCCACCTGAGCCCCTTGATTGTGGCAGACAACGTACCATCTGTGTGTGCTTTGTCAAGGGAAAAAATAATCCCAAGAACGGTGTCTGAGCAGGAAAGTAAGAGAAGAGGCAGAGGCTCCCAGAAGGAGCAGACACCCAAGAGCCACTGCAAGGCCCTGACAGTACCCAGGAGCCACGATCACAAGAGCCATGGGTAGATGAGGCCTTCTCTGGGTGCCTCAGGTAGGGTGGCCTCAGCTCACTCACATGGTCATTCCTCTTGTGCTTGGCCTCGGAGGGCTTCTCCATATCCCTGAGCTCTGGCCCTCCTGAGTGCGCGGTGTGAAGCCCAGTTCTCATGAGAATGAGCTTTCCGGGCACTGGGAGATGTCAGATGCTTCCAGCTCCTGCTTGGGCCAGAAATAACTTGCAATCTTTTCTCAGGATATTCTGGCAATGCTGTTTCCTAACCCGGATGGATCCCACTGTTCCTGTGGTACCAAAAAATAAAAAGGAAGAGAACAAATGAGCAAGTAGTGCAGGAGGGCAGGGGAGTGAGTTACCCATGCTCACTGAACCTCAGAGATAGCTTGGCTTTGTTTCCAGCTGAGCCCTGGATCGAGATGCTGTCCTCTTCTGAACTCGAGCAGCACAGCAGTCCTCTGTGGTGTGCCTCACAGTGCAGAAGCAGGATAGCTCAGCTCTGGTTTTAATTCCTTGCCCCGCATTTCTTGGGTTGTCTTCTTCAAGCCTTCAGTTATCCCTGTCACAGGACCCTGTTTTAGGAAGGGCTCCATGAAGGCATACCTTCCTTCACAGCGGTGTTGCGGGATAAATGTCCCCAAAGGCCTCCACACAACAGGAGCAGGAGCTGAACAGAAGAGATGGAGAAATACCTGCTCTGGCCTCTGAAGGCTTGTCTTCACCAACAGCCTCCCAGGAGAAGTCATGGGAGTGACATCAAGGAGTAGCTGCCTAAAACCAAGGGGTCACCTGCAGGGAAACCTGGAGGCTGCTCCCACCTCAAAATACTAAACAAAGAGATAGTTTATTTTATTTTACTTTATTTTATTTTATTTTATTTTACTTTATTTTATTTTATTTTTTATAAATGGTATTGGAACTGCCGTGCTCCACTGGGGCCATTTCTATCCCTGGCCCTGCCCAGATGGGGCAGGATCCTCACCCCTCACAGGGGCCCATCCCGCACCCACCAGCACCTCCTGGCCGTGACCAGGTTCCTAGAGCGGTAGCTGCAGAGGTCTGTGTGAGTAGAGCCAAGCTGCCTCTGCCCACCCTGGCCCTGGCCCTAAGGCCTTGGTGGGGCACTTGTTGGCACCTGAACCCTAAATCCAGGCTAGGTTTGGTGGGTGCAATCCCCTCCTGCCCTCTGTCCTGGGCATAGCCCTATGGCTAGGGGCAGCAATGGGGGCTGGGAAAGCCCATGCTGTGCCTGAAAATGCCAACGATTTCTCTTTGGCTTTGTCTGCCTCCTTTCAAGGGCTTTTCACAAGCATTCTAGCAAATACGACTGCTAGCAGGAATGTTGGCACAATCAGCAGAACTGAGAGACTGCACAGGGCTGGGCCCTGCTGTGTGATGAAGAGAGAGCCTGGTCCCTCTGCTGCTGCACAAATCTGCTCTTCACACCAGCAGAGAGTGTGTTCTGGGTCCATGAGCCCCAGGAGTCCCCAGGCAGCACTGCAGAGGAACACAGCACTGGAGAGGTGCTCAGCAGGAGGGAGCCAGGACCAGAGTGTGGCTGGGTGCTGCTCTGCTCTTGGAGAGCCACAGCGGGGGAGCACTATCCAAATGCATCCCTCGCTAAACCTGAGTAAAAGGAGGCTTTGGTGCACAAGTCATTCTTTTCTGATAAAAACTCAAGAAAAATGAACAATTTTGTTTTTAGCATTCCTAATACTGGCACAGCAGTGTTTAAGGGCCATGGCTATGGAGACAGCTTCTCTGCTCTGCACTGCACTCATGCTGGCAGCTGGATGGGGCTCTAGACCCCAGCTGAGATCATCTCTGAAACTGCGGCTTCGTTCTGACTCTGAAGATGATGTAGACCAGAACTCACCCCAGTCCCCTTGTTTCAGAATGAGAATTTTATGCTTGGCTGTTTCTTTTGGGATGTGCAATGGATAATCAGGGAAACAGGATGAACTCTGCTATTTTGGAGGAAACAAAAAAATCCATAATTACTGCAATTCCCTAGCAATCACCCCTTAACACCCTTTCTCTTATGCAATATGTGGACGCAAAACTGGTTGGGTGATTGAGGCCACAGATTAGAAAAAAGCAAGAAGGCAATTCATGGAAATGCCTTGAGTGTTGAGATAGAGAAAGCATTCTGGCTATCTCTTGCAGTAGCTGCAGAGGTGTGTGAAAGCAGCTGATGAGGGTTAGAGACTTGCAGGCATAGCTGAAAGCTGGGGCAGATGAGCTCCTAAGAAGTACCGGCCTTGTTATACTCATGTGGAACAGTGCCGATTGCTGAGCACATCACACCTTGAGGTTGAACTGATTTTGATGTCGTGTGCTTGGGAGGCTGGGGACAGACTCCTAAAGAATGTATCTGGGCAGGTAACTGTGTTTGGGTGGGGAAATGTCTAGACGGATCCATAAAAGCTGTTTCCAGAAGATAAAGATGTGTGTAAAGCACACCAGATTCAGCTTTGGATGAAGATTTGGATTTCTGCTGTTCAAATGGCTGTCCAGTTCTGGCCTACGGCTATCTGAAGGCTGAAGTGACACATTATTATTATCCCTGCTTCCCCTCAAATGACTTCATTCTCAGATACTGGGCAGGATTGCTCTGGTCAATGAAAATCAAGCAGAGACCTCCTAGCGCTCCCTCAGCCGTAGTATGAGAGCAAGCAGAGGTAGGAGGGAAGGGGGCTAAAGTAGGACAAAAACAGAAATAGGGAAAAAATCAGAGGAGGGCTTTCTGAAAGCAGTGGTTGTTGCTAGACTGTTCGTTGAGGGATGCCTCCAGGGTAAGGAAGGGAAGCTGAAAGCATGTGGCTTCAGGCACTCTCCCATACAGAAAAAAGCATGGCATGGTCACATTAGATTCAGCCTCAGCCATGTCAGGAAGTGCATGGGTCACCTCTGTGGACAGGAGGCAAGGAGATCACAGGCTGGGCTCATCACTGCTCCCTTTCATTGTCCATCAAGGGCTGTGCAAGAGTTAGGAATTGGACCACATGCGTCTAAGGGCGGTTTGGATGAAGAACTGCCAGAGGCCAAGTCCTTCAGGATGAAGTCTGAGAGTGTTTGTTGAGCTGATTTACATATACCTTGTAAGTGTAGTAAATGAATCCCCACTACCAAAAGCCTTTATTTTTCTTCTGAAATCTGACTCAGAGAAAAAAGAAAGAGAAAAAAGTGAGCCTATATGTAACTTCCTGCCTCTCGTCTAAAAATGGCACTGGCAAGATTACAGTTGGCAACACACAGCAGCGGATGCGACTATTTTTCTGCATTCCAGTAAATTTAGCAAGATTTGTCTAATTCAGGAGTTTACAAGCAGTTCCCTTGTTTGCACGAGATCTCAATATAGCACCTCATGCTTCTTTCCATTCCTCACTGCATATCTTCCATGCGTGGACTGGCTTCCTTCCGTCTCACTGTCCTCCAGCCACCCTGCAGTCTTTCACCTGCCAAGTCAATGTGAGGAGAAGGTTTACTCTCTTTAGTGCTGTTTTTCACTCAAGTTGTTGTGTAGAAAGAATGAAGAGATCTGGCTGAGGAAGTGACCAACACATCCTCCACAGAGCACCAGTAAATGCATCAAGAGCTGCTGGCTTCATCAGTCTAGAACACAGTCCTGGCCATTAGTAAATTTGGGTTCATTAAGGTAAAAGAGGCTTTGCTGTTGATTTTAGACTAAAACAGAGAATTAAGGTACTCTAAGACTGTACTTATCCTTGGTGGTTTCAGGGATGACATCTGACAGCTGTGATTTCCAGACTGGTTAGACATGCTTCCTTTCAAGCAGAAAGTCCTCTGTGGGTGTCACCGCCATGCTGTGGGATCATTTACACGTAGGGCTGTGTCCTGGGGCTGGCAGAGGTGCCTTGCTGACAGGAGGACTGCTGGGCACTCTGAACTGCAGAAGCAGGAGGAAGCAAACCAGCATGGGATGCTGCGACCAACCCCACTGCATTGTCCTGCGTCCCATGTTGCTCTCAGCCCAGGCCAGCTGCCATCTTTGTGAAACAATGGGAACCCTGGAGACAATGTCATCTCTTGTCTGGAAGCTGCTACTGGAGACCCGCCTTCTTGGCGTCAAAAGGGCTGTTGTGGTTTCTCGGCAAACAGACATCTTCAAAGGGGCTTGTGGAAGTCCGGTCACTCCTGGCCAGATGGCCATTGAGATTATTATCTCACTTATTTACCTCTGTCTTTAGAAAGAAGATAAATTCTGGTTGCATTGTCTTTTAAAACATGCACAACTTTCCATTTTGTTTTGAGTTGTTGTTTTGGGAAACTTCTAAAAATAGTTTAGAATTCAGTCTTCAAATAATAGTGGATTGGGAGAAGCTTCTACTGCACAGAGCACAATTCCCTTCTTCACTCTTCATCCCATGAGCATCCCACTGACTGTGTCTCCAGTCCAGGAAAGCAGCTGCTGGTTCTGCCCAATCTCACTCGGCCCAGTCCTGGAGCCACACCAGGCTCCTGCTAAGTGTCCTGGAAAGTCTCTGTGCTGGCATAGTCATGCTCAGACACATCCAACCATCCTCAGGGCTGGCATAGGTTACACTCATCAGCCTGAAATGTGTGGGGGGCCTGGCACCTGACAATATTGACAGGCCCAAGGTCTTCAGCCAAGCTACTTGCAGGCATCATGCTTGTCATCCCCTAGTTCTAACAAAGCAAGCAGAAAATATTTGCTTTCTCTTCTTCCTGATGCTGCTGGAGGTGTCAGGGCTGAGCTCCTGTTGCCTTCAGCCTTAGATAAATGAGGCTGGGTGTAGGGAGGATGTCCTGGAGGTAGGTACTCTGGGAGACTTTGGAGCTGGGCCCACACCCGGACACTGCAGTTTTCTCTAATGTGCTGAGCCGGATCATCGCCCTGACATAGCTCACAGCTGTGGGGAAACCTGGGTTTGGATCCAGCTATGGGCCAGAATGAGCAAGACATGGGCTCCTCTCAGTCCCAGACAGGCACTTCACTGTGTGTATTTCTCTGTCAGCAACATGCAGTCAATCTCCTCCTTCCCACCAGCAGTGTATGCTCGGTCTCTGGGCTTCTATGCAAAATTTGTCTCCAGTGAATCAGTTACAGGGGTTTGGGAAGGCTTTTGTAGCCAGATTATATTTTGGAATTGCAGAGGCAGGACGGAGCAAATAAGCCAAGAAAACCTACAGATGGGACTTCAAGTGGGATATTATATCAAATGAATTTATTTATGAAGGCAAGCATCACAGTCATCATAGTATGTAAAACAGGTTTGAGTTCTGATGTCATTGTAAAGGAAAGCTGTGTTCACAGCTCCCACTACAAAAAGGAAAGGGGCAGAGGTTCCATGTCACAGTTTGAATTTGAAGGCTCAGTCTAAATGTATTCCTAACTGATATAAGCCTTCTGAGGTTGAAGCATCACTGTGTTTCTGGGAGATGACAGGCTGCAGCCTCTTGCTTTGCTTTCCATGTGCTCTTTAGGGCTTACTAGAACGTGTTTTGTTATCCCTTGAGCGCGCTCTTGTCCTGCATTTATCAATGTCATTACAATCTTGGAGGTGCTGCGGTCATGTTTGGCAGCAGGGTGAGAGAGAAAACACAACACTGTCTGCTGCTGCTAAGCCTGGAGAGGCGTCCAGTCCAGCCCACAGTGGTGGAGGTGCAGGACACACGCGATAAGGAGCCGACCCCAAAATTTAGTGGGGATGAGACTGGAACGGAGGAGAACAGGGTAGAAGCACCAAACTGTGCAGTCACCGGCTGTTCCCTAGTGCACATAATTATGTTAATGTCAGTACTAATTAAGATTTTCAAGGCCAGTTTGAGCTTTGATTACCAGCTGACAGGTATATACAATTCCCCTTCTGGGATCTGTAGCTCCCTGCAAATCATCAAACTGTCTTCAGTCAGCTTTGGACCAGAGGAGTTTTGCCAGAGGCATCCTGCATCTGTTGCATCACATACAGTACATTAAAACCATCTTTATTGCTCTTTATAAAGAAACCACATTTGTTAGAGAGCCCCGAATGCTCAGCCCTCATGTACTTCCTTGTCTGTGTAGTTATTTGCCCATGTTACCCCCTGTTGCTCTGAGACATGGTAATACATAAGGCAGCTAATCATTTAAAGCTATATTCGTTCTTCCTCCTGGAAAGCAATAGTGGCAGATACATAATGACACATTGGATCCAGGGGGGTTGATTTGGGCCCATCTGTGATTTATCCAGTGGGAAACGCAGGGGGAATGTCTTTGCTCATTTGTCTCACTACAACATGCCTATTGCAGGCTCTTGATGTGAGCGTGATGAGCGGGAGGGGGAGGAATGAGAAATCAGAGAGGAACAAATTGATGACAGCCATCTCAAAAGAGATGAGTCCCACTCAGAGACCGATGGAGCGCAGATGAGCCGGTCCCCTCTGCAAGAGGACATGGACCAAGGGCTCTCTCGGGCAGTGGATGGCTGAACCTCACACCACTAGTGTGAAATGGGGGAAAGCGAGGCTGGCAAACATGGCTGCTCTCTCTGCTGAAGTAAGCAGGCAGGACAACATGAAGGTGTTGTCAAATCTTCATGTCAGCAGGGTAAGGCATGGGGCAGGGAAGGCTTTGTGTTGTTTTAGAGAGCCCTCCTCAATGAAAATCAACTTGTAGGAAAGTGAGATTTCCTCATTTCGGGGAGGAAATGTCCCAAATACACAATTTTGCTATTATTACATCCTCTCAATAGCATTGTTTTCAAAAGTATGTTGAGCACTTTAGCTTCACAGTGATTTACAAATTAAATGACATATTCCTGGGCATGCCAGATATCACATGTAGCACGCAGCATCCTGTTAAGATGCCAGAAAAACTGAGCAATCCCACAGCATCAGAATGAGACGCATCAACAGGCGTGAATTGAAATGTTTCAGCATCTTATTCCAAGGGAAATTCATGAAGACTGCCTTTTCACTTCCACTCAGAGTAACATCTCAGTTTTAAAAGTGAAAATTTCTCACAAACCGGAATCTCAGCTTTCCATCATCCAGAGCTGCCAAAAGCAGTTTGCAAAAGCCTTTATTTATACAAGTTATGAAAGCAGAAAGGTCACTTCTCTGTGTATCTCTTGAGCTTTAATAAAAACAATAAGGTGCTCAGACATCACTGGAAGAACCATAAAACTTTGACAGACAGACAGCGTTTCACTCTTAAACCTGATCTCATGCCAAACCTTAATGCAAAAGCATGAGAATGGCAGAGGAATGGCATTAATAGGTATTTCCTGCATAGCCTGAAATGTCAGCATCTCCCCAAGTTATGGAAGTGAGCTGAACTGCCCGAGACAAACAAATTGTTGAAGGGAAACAAATCAGAAAATGACATGTTGCGAGTCAGATTGCTATAGTTCTATTTATTCTTAAATTCACATATTAACATAGCAAAATCTTGAAGTATTTTCTTACCTTGGCAACTCCATTTAAGCATAGATTTTAAGCAGAATCCATCCCGTTTATCTGAAACAGAAAAGAAAATAGGCTCAAATTTAAACAATTTTGAATGAGAGGAAATCACAAAATCACTTCTCCTGACCATATCAGTTATTTAGGAAGAACAAAGCATTGCTTCCTGGGACTCCTATGGCCACACAAGCTTTGAAAGCAGGCTGCTCTGAAAACACTCAAACACTCTTTCAATTTCTTTTCTGAATTCGCCCCATATCCAACACATCCCCATATCCCTATAACTGAAGCAAGAAGTGTGTTGCAGCATCTTTGTCAGGATGAGTAGGTTCAAAATCTTTTCTGCACAACTGGAATTTCTTGTTTCTATTGGCTTGGCCTGAGCTTCCCACAAGAAGATACCTTTTTCACACAAGTCCTCATATCTTCTCCTTCTACCTGGTCAGTAAAACGATGTGAGGAGCTACCCTTCAAAGCCTGGATGCTGTACTTAGCATGCAAGAGCCACATTTGAGCATCTCCAGAGACCAATAGGGTTTGCATACCAGGGGAGAAGAGATTCAGGGGCTGAGCTCATCTCTACTGCTGGTAGAGATCAGAGGCCCTGAGTCTTGTACATTAGTTTTCACAGGCTTAATTTTGCTGACTTTCTTGAGGTTATTCCTGATTTATGACAGTGGGAGATTAAAACGAGGCTCAGGGAGGCTCACAGCTTCCTGCTGAAACCCCTGAAGAGACCAGATCTCTCATTACTTCACATCAGAGTAAACGATTCCTTTGGACAAAAGAAACCCATGAAAGAGATAAATATCCATCCAAATGCTAAGACAGATGGGTTCCTTCAGAGCTCCCTCGCTAATCAGATGCATCAGTGATGTGACAGGCAGTTTAACGGGGGATGTATTTCACGGGGATTGAGAGAGAGGGCCTAGGACCAGCTCCCCATGGATGGGGATCCCATCCCGATGAGCTGGGAGGCTGCTCCATGTGGATATTCTCTACCGGGAGTTTCCTCTCTTCCCAATCGTGTCCTGCTGCGGCCGTGCAGACAGACCAGGGCAGTGCAAGCAGCCACTGCAGGAAGACCAGGCTAGCAGGGGAGAAGCTGTCAGGAGGCAGACATTTGCGGTTAAGACACAGAGAGGGTGGAAAGTTGGTACGTGCCATTTACAGAGAAGCTTTATTTCTGAGAACAAATAGGAAAAAAAGGCATTTCGGGCCTTTGCAGAAAAAGCCAGAACAAGTGAACAGACCTTGGCAGTGCAGTTTCCCCCAGAAATGAACAATGGAAAGTAACAGAAGCCTCGGGGCATTGTTAAGAAGTAAAAATAACAGCTAGCACAGCCACCCTGGCACCCTCCTGCCACTTGGCATTTGCAGCCCCACAGCAGCCGGAGGTGAGCTGCCTTGGAGCTGGGGCGGTCAGCAGCATGAGGCCAGCACAGTCAGCAGGGATGTGCCGGGGGGGAGAGCTCATCCTCGTGGGCGAGATCGTGCTTCCCATCCTGTGCTTCCAAGGGTTTTCTTCTGTTTCTCTTCATGATGGATTAGAGTTCCTTCTGAGATTTCAGTGCAAAACAACAAAAATGTAGCTTTCTATTTAACCAGGTCCAGGGTTTGGAGAGAGGTGGGGATGCATTAGGGCCTCTCCGAGCAAGGGCTTTGAGCCTGAATCACCAGCAGCCCCAGGGACAGCCATAGTTTCTGGCAGTCCTTGGGCTGGGGCACCCACCTCCATTCTGGCCACGGATGCTTTCTGAGGCATGAGAAACTCCTCCTAACTTAACTTCTACCACATCCTCCAGAAGGTTCAGGATTCGGCCAACAAACTTTTTTTGGGCAGAAAAGGATTATGCAGGAGAATTCCTGCCTTACTTTGATGACCTGATGGACACCATCCCACACCCTCTAGAGCTGAAGCTCCCTCTGAAGCTGCCTGTTTTCACATTTCCACTCCACCAGGCTGCGAGGACCTGTCTGCCCAATGACCTGGTGTCCAGTTTGGTACCAGTGGCCAAAAGTCACTGTCCTCTCCCTTTGGCTGCATGGACATGGGGTGCCAAGCCCTCAGCACCGGTGCTGCCCACTCCCACTCTCCCCCCACCTGGGGCCAAACAAAGGGGCCAAGGAGCGACGGGCACCAGGATACTGCAGCCGACAGACTGACTGTCATCTGGATTCGCTTTGTCCAGGAAAACCACTTAGTTTACAAATATTTGTATTTAAATGCTTCTCTGCCCACTTGATTCAAGCCTATGCTTGAAAAAAAAGGAAAACCTTCCTTGGAGAAAAGCAAAACACAAAACTAAGGCTGAGAGAACTGCTAATGCCACATTTTCCACAATGGAAATAATTGTCTTCCTTCATGTTTGACAGTAATCTGCAGTCCCAAAATAAACATGGCTCCTCTGAATTTTGCTTCAGGGTGTTTCCCGTCTGCCAAAGCGAAGCGGGAGGTGGAGGTACAGCACATGTGGCCTCGTGCTCCTCGCTTTCATTTCTGAGCACCTCGGCAGCAAAGGGTTACAGTATTTTGCAGAGTGCCAGTGTGGAGTCAGGGAACCCACTGGTGCTGGGGCCAGGGGAAGGAGGAAGGCTGAGGAGAAGGAGGAAGGCTGGGGGGAAGGAGGAAGGCTGGGGGTAAGAGGTGCTATGGGCTATCTGTAGGCCGATCTCAGCACCAGAAGAAAAGGAAGGGTACACAGCAGCGCTGAGACACGCCTGGTGTCTCAGCGAGCTAAGGTTTGCACTGCCAGGGCAATGCAATAGCTTGGTGCTCAGCAGCTCTGCAGGATTTTTTCCTCTGTTTACCTTTCTAGGAGGTACATGTTTACAGCCAAGACATCCCATGACAAGCAATTGCACTGCTTAACTGGATGAAGTCTCCCTTGTTTGGAGCCTGTCACTGGCTGGCTTTGTCTAAGTCCCCTGCCTTCCTGCATTAGAAGAGTTGGTGAATAACTCTGGCGATGACTATGTTGTAGGCCCTCGTTCTGTGTTCCGTCAGCTCTCCTCCCAGGCACCTGGGCACACACCATCTCCCAGGGGAGCTCACCTGATGGGGAGCCAGGGACCCCAGCTCCATACACACACATGCCTTTCTGGCCTACCTGCACTCTCATTTCTGTTTTTCCTCATTGATGGTTTTTCAAATCAGAAGTTATTTTGAACAGAAGCAAAGCAAACACACTTTCTATGACACAAGGAAGTTCAAAGCTGCATCTCTGTCTGTATTTGGGAAGCAGGTACCCAGGCTTCTGACAGATCTGTAGCTCTGTGTGATGGCACTCCTCTCCTCAGGAAAAACCAGATCTCCCTGTGGTCAAAACTTGGCTTGTACCAGATGAGATGTCAAGGGATACACAGCAGACAGAGGGAAATAATCACACTGTCCCAAAGGGATCCTTAACACACAGAGGCTTGGACAAGGAGATCAGGGTTTGGGAATAAAGCCTGGGAGAATGCTGGCAGTGAAGGGGTGCAGACATCTGCGCCATGTGGCTGACAGACCAGAGACCGCTCAGGTCCAGAAAGAGCACAAAGCTCACTGTAAAGCTTAAAAAAAAAATCTGTGAAGGCTGGGGAAAGTCTCTGCTCTCAGACTCTCTGGGGATCTTTTCCAATGAGTACTCAGGACCCATTCAGATGTTGTACCTCTCCGCGATATCTGGTGGAAGTTAAAGCCAACCAACTCTCACAGAAAGCATTAGGAAAAGCAGTCCAAAGAGCTGACATGCATTTCCCAAACACTTTGACTGTGACAACTGAAGGGCAACCTGGCACCTTTTAAGAAGCCTCCCCTCAGAGAATGGCGCACGTGGCAGTGCTGCCCTGCACTGTCCCCTGGAGAGGGGCAAGAGACCCATCAGCTGGGGAGCAGCCAGGTGGCATCCGCAGTCTGAGAAGATGCCGAGCTTCCCAAAGGCTTGGTGCTTCCTTCTGGAAAGGAGAAGTCAAAGACAAAAAAGGACTTTCAGACCAAACAAGGGAGGGCTGCAGACTGGCAGCATCCCAGCACCCCTTGGAGGGTGCAGATTTACAAACCCAGCCAGGAAGCCGTGCCACTTTTAGCCACTTCCTTCCCTGTGGGCTTCAGACACTCTGTGGCCAGGTGTCACTGTGGGATGGGGGTGCTCAGCAGTGGGGGGAGCCCAGAGGAGCCTTGTGGCTTCAGCCACAGAAGGCTGCCAGGCAGCCAGAATAGATTCAGAGTCAAATCAGAAAAAGGAGGCAGCAAGAGGCAGCAAGTGATTGAGATAAGGATTCTGGCTGACAATTTACCCACCATTAGTGACAGCTGTTAGTTAACACAAGCAGTAACCCTGGTGGTGTAATAAATACTGAGGAAGGTTCCTGCAGGGGGAACGGTCTGTACGCACTTAGGACGGGGGCCTGGATAGTGCACTCACAAAGCTGCAGTTCTAGCAGATCTGAAAATGTGGGGGTTTGCTTGCTTGTTTTTTAATATTAAAAATGATAGCATGGCACCAGAATTATTTTTAAAATTGAAAATGTTTATCATTTTAAGTTTCATGCTTGTGTCATTGCCATACTTCACGAGGGCTACTGTGAGAGCTCTTCTTGCTCCTACTCAGACCTGCAGAGGTGACGCTGGGCTAAGACTACAGACCCCACAAAGCCCACACAGCATTATGTGCTGATAAACAACTGAAGACATTGGCTCGTAGAAGTGAGGAGTTACTCATACCAACTGGCTAAAATTACTATTTCTTCTCTCCTTTATTTTGGCTGAAAAGCCCAAACTTCATTTTTCAGGCATTTTAATTTCTAAAGAAAATTTGAAAGTGCCTAGGAAAGCACAGGCAATAATTTTAAGGATAGATAATATCTGTTAGGAAATAAAAGAAGGAAGAAATGAAAGCTTACCAACTCAGAAGCTGCTCTTCAGGCAAGCACGTATTTTCTGCACAAAAGAAAATCTCTTTATAAAATATTTCCCAATCTGAGCAATGTTATGTTTTGACAGTTGTAATTATAATGGCCTGCAGCCTTTGACTTTCCCTTCATGGAGCCTTTGCTGTTAATGCAGAACTGATTTCTGAGACTGGAGTTCCTAACAGCAGCTGACTTTTATTAGAGCTTGTCTGCAACAGTAGGAGAGTGAGATGAGTGGCCAGGTAGCCCAAGACAAGCACAAGGAAACTCCTCAGCCCATGGCTAGAGCACAGAGGATGGTTACTCAGGCCAGCTCAAAGAGAAATAGAAATGCAGGTACTGTCTAAGCTTTCCAAAATCCAATGGATATGGACAAAACAGGCTTTATAAGATAGGAATGTAGGGAGTGCCTAGTGTCCCCCTGATTTTGGAGCCTTCTGAGATTCTTGACGCTGGGCAAAGTCATGGTCTCGAGAGCTCTGCCTCACTCACTGTGCTGCTAGTGAAGCAACCTGTGGCAGTCAGGAATGACAGAGGAAGCATGCCTCTTGCAGTACTCAATTCACCTCGCCCTCCTTCTCTTTGGTTTTGACCCGTCCCCCTACCCTCCACTCTGTGAGCCCACTATGGTTATCATGGGAGTTTCTCAGCTGGTGCTACTCAGCGGACGGGGAGCAAGATGGGCCAAGTACAGATGGTAGATGGCTGCCCTCTGCAAGTGGGGTTTGTCATGAGCCACTGGCACTGAGCTCTGCCCCTGGTCGGCACCAGAAGCTGGGGAGCACTCTGGTCTCAGGGGCTGGTTCATGCCCATCCATACAGATAACCTGGATACTGACATTTTCTCATTGGGGCTCGGGAAAAGGAGGTTTCCGTGCCCTCCTGGGCTGAAGCATTTCAGACTTTAATGACTCGAGTCTGTGGAACAGAAGCAATAAAGATGTGGGAGAGAAGGAGGGGAAGCAAACTCTCTCAAAGGTACCAAAGTGTGTAACACCTCGTAAAGCAGTGGGAACTGGAGCTCGGAAAGTTATTGGAATCAAGACTTTCATCTCCTGTCAATAAAGCGTTATCAGCACCGAGCCCAATTTTCAGCTCTTAATTCCAGATGTGCACATTGGAACTTCGTGCCTCTTCCCATTCTGAAACCTGCAGATAAGTTCAGGCCCCAGGGCAGATGGAAGGCAAACTAGAATACAGACAAGTTCCTTCTATTTGTGTCCAAATACGGGAGATTTAATCTCCACTTTCCTAGGCTCCGGTCAGGAGGAAAGGCTGTGACCTTGCAATGTTCTCTTGGTGAGACTGAAGTACACGGATAAAATAATAGGAAAGGCCAAGATCTGTGGCTACTCTGAAGTCTAAAAAAGAGGAGCCCTTCAATATCTGGGGTAATCTGAAGCCTTTCACTTGTAAAAACTATTTGGAGAAAAGCATCTGGCTATATCTTTTCTCCAAAGGGATCTTAGCACGGACAGAAATGAAAGCATGCACAGATATAGTACTGTGCCATGGCCCGGAAGAAATGAAGATAACAGCATACAGTCTCATACAGTCTTTAGTGCCTCTTACATACTCCCATCGCCTATTAGTAGAAACACCACTGTGCCACCTAGAAGCGTGTCCTGCCCTTCCCTGCCAAGCTGAGCCTTGCTCCTCCATCCCGAGGAACCAAATGCCACAAACGTTCATGACAGAATTGAAAGCTTTATATAGAGAGTGAACATAGTCACTATGGGAGTACAGGTATGGTCAGAGACACAGAATGATCCATTGCTACTCAGTCAGGGTGCTGCAAGCAAAGTCTAACCCCATTGCCTGTGAAAGCAGGTGATTTACTGAATTGCCTAAACTCGAAATCACATGATACTTGAGTTCACTGACAAAAATAAAACTGTGACTCTTGCTTGTTTTCACTAGGTAGCTAAAAATGTCCCCATTACCTGTGTCTTGGGAGTTCCTAGGCATGGTTTGGACCTTCACTGACTATGCTTTGAGATCTGTGTTTGAAGTCACAAAAAAAAAAAAAAAAAAAAAAACAGAAAACATCACAGCAGATCAAGAAAACAGAAAAAAATCACAGCACCAGGCTGCTCTGGCAGCCGCTGTATACAGTAAAATAATTAAATATAGTGGGTTTTTGTGCAGATGAAAGAGCAGTGCTCTTTTTTTTAAATCTCAAATATATATTTCCCAAGGAACAACCAGAGAACAGGCAGCCTTTTTCAGTGGCAGACAGCCACAGTTTTTGGAGCTGAGAGCACAGGGAGCTGAAGATACTCCCATACAAAATCCATGGCAAATTCTCTAGGAATCAAGGAATACAAAAGAGGCACAGGGAGAAAGGAAAAGGAAAGGGACAGAGAAATCCCTCTTATATGTTGCAGTAAGTCTTCATGTTCAAAGTGAAAGCAATAGAAACACTAAACATTTTATAGTGCAGCTTCATTTGTTTAGGCTTCCCTATTGAGCATTAAATTTTACGGCACTTTAAAGAGTGCTTGATAGTTTTGTAAAGCCCTGCATTAAACGCACACATACACACAGACATGCACATGGGCGCACGCACACACACAGAGCTTTAACAGCATCTTGTACTGGCCCTGTACATTCCAATTTTACACTGTGAACTTAATGCAAAGCATCAGAAAACACCTTGATGGGAGAGAAGTGTTTGATAGGGAAAAGGAGGGAGGGGCAGAGGGAGAGGTTTCAGAAGGAGGCAGGCAAGGGAGTCCATTCCAGTGCTGTCCCCAGGCGGTCCCATAGGGACCAGGTCCCACCTGTGTGCAACCAGCCCTGTGTGTCATGTCCACAGGAGATGCTTATCTTGTCTGAACGAGATGCTGCTACGTGAGATGCATCTTGCAGTCAGCACTCCCCACCAGAATGAGCATTTGTGCTGCCACACGGAGAGCTGGACAGGAGGGACACTGGCATGGCAAGGCAAAGGGCACACATGGGGCACCAAGCCAGGAGCACGCTCTGTCAGCAGGACAGCAGGTGGATGAATGCATTATCCAGGCACTAAGGAGCACTCAGGAACTGCCATGGCTTCCCCTCACCCAGACATCTTCGGATTTGGGGGAAGGAACTGGCACCTTTCAAAGGACTTCCCTTTGTGTGCTCCACACCACACACACCCTCACACCTTCTGCCAAAGCTGAGATGGACATTTCACATGACGAGACAGAATAATGAGGTAGGTCTTAAGCAGGTCTGAGACTCCAAAAGCTTCGAGGAAATGCTGGAGGCACTGAAGGACTGTGCTTCCTTGGAAACTCCTAATCCCCTTCAGATGAGAATCTTTAACCCATGTGACCCTGGAGACATGCATCGCCCACTGAAGGCCTGACCTTCAGCGTGCTTCGCTGTCAGTTTAGCCATGGAAGAACTTTCTCTATGGTTTTCACTCAGGCACACTCGGTCTGCTTAGGAAGAGACCATTTATCAACAATTTTTTCTCCCCCAGTCTCTATGACATCCTAAGCTACTCACAGTAACAAGAATGTGAATGTCAAGCTGTGTATATGGATGACACCATGCTGCCGGACATGGGGTGTTCCTTGAACTCCTGTAGTTCTCCCAGAAAGCTCTGGCAGATGGGCCAAAGCCAGGAGGGCTGCTCTCACGTTCACCAGGCTGAAGCACCCTGTGGGTTGCTAAAGGCACATGAGAAGAATGTCTCCATTGGCATCTCCAGAAGGACTGAGTGGCAGGAACAAGATCTGAGGGTGTATGAGAGTGCATGCTTTTGAACTATTTGAGACAGGAGCACTGGACCACCAACTGACTGCCTGACAAAAAGTCTTCTTTTGGGGAGCCAGAAGGAACATTTTGATACCACTGAGGCAGCAAGCACAGTCCTTGCTGAGACACTCTCTCTGCCTGGCATTGCTCCTCTGAAACTTCTGGAGTGCTAGTAGCAGCATAATTTGACTTCCATCTGCTCTACTCCAAAGTCAGCCTAAAATCCTCCTTTGGTCCACGGAACCATAGAATGGTTCAGGTTGGAAGGGACCTTAGAAATCATCTTGTTCCAACCCCCCGCCGTGGGCAAGGACACCTCCCACTAGACCAGGGTGCCCAAAGCCCCATCCAGCCTGCCATCTCAGCTTGCACAGCTAAATGCACCCCTATGTAAGGCAAACTTGATCTGGGAAAGACAGTTTTCGGGCTTGTCTTGAAGAGCTGAAAATAACTGAGAGAAAATAAACATTATCACAACTTGGATTTTGGTTGCTTTTTTCTTTCGGGTTTATTTTAAAAGCAGCACTTCATTAAAATGAGCACCGAAGGGGTACTATTGTAGATATTCCTTTTACATTCTGAGGGGCTTTGATCTTACAGACACAAGGAGTACAATGAAAGAAGACTTCATGCAATTATATCTAGCCAAGGTTTGCAAGCTAAAAAAAGGAGTGCTGCCCTTACCAGAACTGGCTTTTCTTTCATTGAAAGTGATATGAAAACACTAAATACCTCCAGGACCTATTTGGGTTCTCTGCCTTATCTACTGCTATATGTATTTTTAAAAAGGGAAAGAGCATGATGACTTGTTTGTTGTGAGAGAAAGGCAGCTTTCCTTGCACTAGATGCAGGTTAAATTTGCCTCCAAGTTCAAGCCTAGGAGCTGGCTCTTCAGGAGGTCTAACTTCATCTACATGATGCCTGCAGCGTGTGCACTGTGATTCGAGGACTATCACATAGGTATACTGCTGTTGTCTTCAGTGTAGCTTCCTCAGCCACATTGGCAGAGAAAGATCAACAGCAGAACCTTATACACTAGCTGTGCAAAACTGCTTGGGCCTCCAGCCACCTGCCTACCCAGGTGATGGCCTGCCCTGAAGCTGAAGGCCTGAGTGGTATCCATACGTGTAGAAAACTGCACTAGATACCTGGCAAACACTATGCACTGCAGTACAGCCATATGGTGATGAAGCAAGGGGTGGGACAGGAAAGAATGGCACTGAACTAAATCAGGAGCAGTCTTTTCTTATTCTACTTCTCGAGTAACAAACAGTTTGCTGAGAACACTGCCCTTTAGCATTGATCAATGTGCAGCTGCTATAAAGCTTCTCACTACTTCAGTCCTCAAGCACAACATCCACCACCAAGCACCTCACCAGGATGCCAGGCTCCCTGCCCCTCCTGTAGTCTTGAGATATGGACAGGCTCCTCCAAAGGGCAACCAGACCAAAGTTTCAGCTCTGCATCACACCCAGCCAATGCACCAGCTGCTCTTCGGATCTACCACCAGAAACCATGTGGGTTTTAAACAAAACTGCTTACAGGACAGTGAATTCTCTGAAGTTTTTTTTTCCCTGTTCCAAACGTTTTGAAAGGAGGAGGTCCCAGAAACTCTGCCGTGGTCCTTGAAGCCAGGTGCTTTAGGCAAGGACAGAAGAACCTAAAGATGGAATTTAAAGAGTACACGAAGTTATATAGGTGCTGACCAGGCATACGCCATATTTTGTAGGCATTTACTGTATTTAGTGGAGGTTTTCAACAGCACAGGAAGAGTGCTGAATACCTACATTCTTCCAGTGAGCCAGTTATTTGTTTTTAATTATATAGGTTAAACACCTGTATGCTTTCATTTGTCATCAAAAGTTGTATTTCAATAATCCTGACAGGCACAGGTCTCTTGCAGAGGTTCAGTCATGCTACTGTCATGCCGTGTGGGAATCTCTCTCATCATCCTTCCCTATTACAGGGAGAGTGGGGCTGAGACTGGCACTGGTGGGTTGGATGGCTCTCAGCCCCAGGGCAGGGAGGGTTTCAAGATCAGGACCATGAAAGCAAGGATCAACACTTGTGGTATGAGCAAGGAGGACTGAGCCACACTAAGGCTCCAGCCTAGGGCACTAGCCCTGGCGTGAGATGTGGTGACTACAGCCACAGACATGAATGCAGCCTTTCCAAGCCCATCTCTGTGCTGCAGTGCAAAGGGAAAGCACATGTCCTGCTTCAGCACTGGCTCCCACAACAAGCCAGACAGCAAAGCCAGAATCAGTGCCATGGCTCTCAAGAGCCCCACTCTGCTCTCCTCCCAGACTGCTTCTTTCATGTTTGAGAACCCACCAGGAGGCAGGCAACAAATTATGCAGATAGGGAAGCTTTTAAAATAATGTATCCAATTATACTTGTGCCTGGTCAAAAGCACCACACTTTTACTTGTGGTAAAAATGACTTGTCTTTTTCTTGGGGCCCTCTCTCTTCCTCCTTCTCTGTTTTTATTTCTTAGACTTTGTGTCTTTCCTGAAAAAGAGAGCTAGCTGTTTAAGCATCATTCAAGCCAACTACTTTTCACAAAATATATGTTTGCAGGCATAACCCCATTGCACCAGGGACAAATACATCCTGGTCCCAGAGCTGTCATCACAACCATATGCTTTGTACTGTGTCTCTGAATGGATTAGTCCCAAGGTGAACACGGTAATGCTTTAAAGTAGTGTATTTGTTAAGTATTCTGTCAGGAGCATAAATCAGAACAGCACAGCATCATTTCTGCTGGGCAGGTAGGATCCTAGCAGGATCCCAGAGTTGCACAAGGGATGGAGACCAAACCTCACACCACATCCTCAGCAGTGAAAAGGAGCTCAGGACCAACTTCTGGGAAGATCTTCCCAAACCAGCACTCATGAGTCCTTCCAGAAGCATGAATCCAAGTGTGCAAAAAACCAGAATCTGCAATCTCACCACGGAAGACAGAAATTAAAAAAGTCCCAGGAATCACTAGCATCACATGTTTTCTAGGCAGGTCATTCAAGGCAGTCTCAAACCAATTTAATCCCCCTCAGAGGACAGCATCTGCTTCCTGTGAGGTTGTGCTGCTTCTCTAAATGATAGCAGTGCAGGCACTCAAGCATTTCATGCCTGGCAATGCCAATTCATGTCTGCACTTCCCCACATCCTTCAAAGTTTGGGATGTGGCAGCAGCTGAGCATGCACCAGAAAGAATCAGGCACAGAGCCTGAGTGCTCCCCAAGCTTGGGAGTACTCAGATCCCTAAATTTGCTTCAGTTTCCTCTCTGGCTTAGGCTGGGAATGTTTGTGCCAGCAACCTAGAGAAGAAAATGAAGTCCATTGCACACAGATGCTTGGCCAGCTCTCAGTAATGAAACACGTCTTTATCGTCCGTGATTTTTGATTTAAGGAAAGGGGCAAAACTGCCCACAGTTTGCAGAGAAAATAAAATATATAAAAAAAGAAGCAAGCCCCAATGCTTAGGTTGTGAAACGCAGCTTCCTCGGGACAATAAAGACGTGTTTCATTATGGAAAGTGGTCGACCATCTGTGCACATTTGACTCGTATCCCTCAGATCTGGGAAGTAACAAGGCCAGTTTTACACTCACTTTGCTGACTGTAACTGTGCTGACGTGTCTGACTTTGTAAACACTGCCAGCGCTCTTGGAGTGAGGAACACATGCCTCTCACTCCTCTGGGCACGCTCCTTCTGCAGGGTGCATTGAGCCCTCCTGCTCCCCTCCACGGGGCAGAGACCTGGAGCACACTGCAGGCCTGCTTGGCGCAGCATGTCCTATGCATGCTGCTCCTCTCTCTGCTCAGGTGGGTTTTCAGGCAAGAGAGAGGAGCTGGACCGAGGCACCAGGAGACAGGCACTTCCTATGGGTACGTAGCACATGGTACTGGAGATGCCCACACTGTCCCAAGCTCTCCTCTGCTGCCTGAGGGTGCTCAGACATTTGGTCCTTGGCTGCCTCATGCTGAGAAATAAAGAAATGGTCAAATGCTGGCAGAGAGGGGAAGGAAGGGCTGTAGCCTGCTGCTGCATGCTCAGAGGAGCCACTGCTGGCAAGCAGCCTGACTGCCATCAGCCAACCTGTGCAGGTGTGCATGGTCACAGAGATGAGCCATGTCACAGGCTGTGGCTGCTGGGAGGATGCTAGAGAGGACACTGCTGTGGGAAGGGTACCCCATGAAAAAGGCAGGGTAGAGCTGAGGGTGAGATGTGCAAAACCAGCTGACCTCAGGTGTCAGCTTCTTCACAACATGGAAAGTTTCATCTGTCATAATTCACCTGTTGAAGGCCAAGCCTTCACACAGATTTTTGGCTTTTGCATTTTAACATACCCATTTACATTTATGACTCACTGTGCAGTCTGTCTGCCCACCTTTCTCTGATGCTTCCTCTAGATGTCTAACTACCAAGACTGCCACTGGTTAGGAAAAATCCCTCTGATCTCAGGAAAGACAAGGCACTGGGAAAAGTAACAGTTGATACCTACCAACATGATTGAAGATGTACCAAAATCTACTCAGGCTGCTCCAAAATCCAAAGACAGCATAAAGTCAGCAGCTGTGACCACCAGCCCTTGGATCAGGTCCTAAATGAAGCCATGTGAACTGTGGACAGAAGAAACACAGCCCTGAGTGCACAATGTGGCAAAGATACAATGTTTTCCAAACAGCATGCAAACTGGATTTTATTAAAAAAAAGAAAAAAGAAAGAAAAATAAGGATAGGAAGAAAAAAATGAAAAAGAAAAATATGGGAGAAAAACAGCACAACCTTCCCCTATGTCTGTTATGTGCAGCTCAGGAAGGGTAATACACTACCAGGAGCCCTCATTTCTAAACATGACACGAGGAGCTGGAATTGGTGTTTACACAGTCATTTTAAGGAAGGAAGAGAGTTTAATTTCAACAGCACCCCACCTACACATGTGCCTGGATATCATTATTGACAGGTGCATGTAATCACAAAAACACCAATTAAATAATAAAAACATTAAGTACCAGCTCAAGATCAAAGGAATGAACCAAAGCCTCTACCCTGTCTCAGCCCGATGCGTCAGCCACATGCCTCAATACTTGCGGCTCCAAGATCACTCATTCCTCCAAGGCACACATTTGGATTGCTGGGAAAGCTGAGGAGCTTCTCCTCCTGGGCCCCCACCTATGAAACCAGCTGGCAGCAGCTTTCCTGGGAGTAACACAAGGAATCTGAACTAAGGGAAATTTTGGGATGGGGAGATCTCATGAATCACCATCAGAAACAGCTCAAGTCCAGGTATTGGATACTGGTGAGCAGACATCCAGCCATGCCTGCTGAAGGTTTGCATTGCCTCTTTGGGGACAGAGCTGGCTGAACAGGCTGGCCAGGCACAGGTGACAATTCAACACTGTTAAAAGCAGGGTAGGCAGTAGCATGGGATTTGGCCACAAGTAGAGGTCCTTCACAGGCAGGGTCACCTGCTCATCACTTAGGTCATTTCTAGATTAGATAAGGAGTTGGAGAAGAAATATCCTGGGTCAATCTTGCACCAGGTACCCAGGGGAACGCTTCAGATAGGATTTAATAGCTTTTATCCCAATTCTAATTTCCATTATATCAAAAGCTCTGTGCCTGCCAAAATCAGAAGGCAAGGGTTTTTTGACACACTTGGTTAAATGTTCCCCTCGCTTGCACCACAAGAAGCATGGATTTAACTCCCTGGCTTTCACCCAGGGCAAGGTCCTGCCAGCGTGTCCTCCCCGGTACCTGCTCAGGGACACGAGCTCCTTTCCAAGGGATGTACACAGCATCTGCCCTGGGAAGATTGCTCCCATCTCCTGTGGGGCAACATGGCTTTCTTGGGGCTTTGTTCTTTCTAAATTAGCTAGCTGCTGGCCACTGAAGTTGGAGTTTTTGAGTCACTAAACTGCAGCTGCTTGGCATAGTGTGTCCAGACAAGTGAGTTAAAAAAGAAAAAGAGCAAGAGATTTGTGTGCTCAGAGTCCAGGTCAACAGTGGTTTATTAANACCCCCCCCCCCCTTCAAAACTCAATATATGATGGGTGTAGATTCAGTGTGAGCGCAGACCTATATCACAGGGTTTAACCCTTTCTGATCCTCAGGGGAAAGGCAGAAAGATACAACCACAACCCAACTATGTCTAATAACCACAGCTTGGCAAAGCCTCTCTAAACATACGGCTTCTCCAGCTTCTGCTACAGCCCCAGAGTGCAGTCACTGAGATCTTCATCTACCAGCAGATGAAGATCCTGCATGGCTCAAGCAGGTCACCCCAGGCTGTGTGGGCATAATTCAGAGCAGAGTTTGGCACTGCCAATTTGAGTGTTTTTGTGAAGGGCTGGCTCTGAACTGACTCACCTGCAGGCTGAACTTTTGGGTGAGAAAACACTTCTGGCACTGCAAAGACATCACATTGTTTTGGTACCACCCACAGGAAGTGCTCCACCAGCATGAAACCCTTTGACAGGTGAGATGCAAAGGTCCTTCAGCTATTCCATGGGTCAAAGATATAAGTAATCTGGTGACAAAAACCAGAAAGAAAATTCAGAGAGTGTGAGTAGGAAGAAGCAGTGAAGTGAGGTATTTTCCTGGCCAAACCAGAGAAGACAACAATCCTTTGCTCTTGACCTTAAACAATGCCATTACAAAAGACCATACCGGGGTCCATACTCCACCCAGACCCTCAGCACTCTGCAGAGCAATCGCCATTGTCTTGTCATGCCCCAGCCACCTCCCATCCACCCTCTTCCCACACACTGTCTGGCCCCAGCCCAAAGCCATGCCAGGCTCAGCTGCCAGCACTTGTCCTGCACCTCCTTCCCATACAGCCCCACCCGCTCCCCAGTCAGCAGCTTCCTAGATCTCCCTTCCGAGGACTAACTTGCCTCAGGGACTCCAGGTCTGCTGTAGAAAAGACCTCTGTCAGGAGCTCACCTTGCCTTTCCACTGCTGGCAGCCCCAGAGCTTTAGGCAGCAAAGCCCAAGACATAAATACAAATTTGGTCGAGACAGCATCAGAAAGTGGTGGACGTGCAAAGAAATGACCTAAAAGGTAAAAGTCAGAAGATAAATAAGAACAGTCCATGTAAACTGTGTGCTCATCTTAACAATAAACAGAGCAGCTGCCGCAGGGAAACTTGAAAGGGCTGCACTTGGCCAAGATGAATGGTTTGCTGAGCCTGCTCCAGGCTCTGTCCGAGGGGCTCGGCATGAATAATGGGGTGCGAGAAGTGCTTACTCACCAGGGCCAGAGCAGGCCCACGCCAAAGAGAGGGAGCACGTAATGGCCACACAGGTTATTTATTGCTTCGTTTGCTCATTAGCTTGGCATCACCTCCAGTCTCCAGCCACAGCACATGATGGCTTTGAACTGGCGCCCTGGGTGTGGCGGGCGCTGTGACACACGGTTTTGATGTGTGCCCCGCAGCTCCTGTAGGATTTCCGCTCAGCCCCGCTGCCCGGCTGGGCATAAATCACCCTCCCCTCCCCACAGCAGCTCTGGGGCTTATTGGCATTATCTATCATTGTAGAGTCCTTGTCTGGACGTGCGTAAGCTTAGCGTCTCTCAACAGTGAGGGCAGGGTTTCAGCATGCCGGCAGAGCTGAGGCACTGTGAGATGCAGCCTCATGGGCTTCCCCAGGCCCACCATCCATCACTGGCAGTGTGAAACTGGAGCTGGGCGGTGGGATGCAACGTGCTTGGCTGCAGCCAGCAGAGAGGCCTACCCCCATGGGGAGAGGAGCAGTGCTGGCATCCAGCTGGCCTCATGCTAATCCCTTCAGTGAGGGAAATCTCCCTGACTGGCAATCCCCAGGCTGGGTGGCCCTTGAGGACAGGCATGGCTGGAGGGCAAGCCCAAGAGGACAAGGCCCAGCTTGGCGATGGGCTGCTGCAGAGCTCTCTGGGCACAAGCAGGACCTGGTGGGAGGCCACCAGCAGTGGTCACCTGTGGTTACGGGTTTCCCTAGTGCAAGAGATCTGGCCAGCACTGCAGGCCAAACCAGAGAACAAGCATATATTTGTACTCTGCAGGATGGTCACACACCTCTTCTCCTCTGAGAATGCTTTGCACACCTCACAGCATCTGCATCTTCCCAGACCAGGTGTGAGGGCTGACACATCCTGCATCAGTTCTCATGAGAAGAGGAGCCTACAGAGAAATCAATTCAGGGACACCAACATCAGACCACTGCACAAACGCCAGTCCACTGCTTGCAAAACTAATCTGTAACAGAGAACTTTGTCTTAGAAGGGTTTGTTCCTGTTCTGCACCAATGCCTTTCTAGAGCATTCTTTGTGTAAGCACAGGGAAAGCAGCTACCAGCAGAAATGGTCACATCAACGAACTTGTGGGTAGGTAAATCAATTACCTGATCTCCTATATCCCAGTGATAAGTAGAAAATAATGGAATGCAAAATCACTGGTAAATCACATCCTTCTTTCAAGAAAAAATGGCTACTTAGGGAAAGGCCATGCAAACGAGCAACCTTTCAACACACAACAAAAGGCTCCAAGTTCTGCTGCGAGGAACTTCAGGAGTCCTCTGCTGAGAAATCCTGTGCTCAGACATGGAAAACTGAAGACCAAAGGCAAGAGCCCTTTAGAAGCTCCTAGGTATTGGGAGAGAGCTTGTGTCTTTAGCTGGAATCCAAGAGAGGAGATCTAACACTTTAGCAGAGAACAGCAGTAAGTACTTGATTTGCCCATAAGGGCAAATGTGATATAGCCCTGGATGATGGATGTGAGAGGTGTCAGAAGGCAAGAAGGCATTTTTAAAAGCTGCAAGCCCATTCATAAATACCTTTTGGGTTTTCAGCAAGTGCCCACCCAGCACCCCCAGCTTCTCTGGAGACAGCAGAACTGCACAGCTCCCAGGCGCTGTTCTGAGCACCCACCCTGTCAGGATTGCCTCTGTAGTTTCACTGGTAATTTGCAAACTCCAGATAACACTGAAGCTTAAACATCTCCCCTCACCTCCCCCTGACTACCTTTTAACCTCCCTATCCCAGCTCCAAGCAGGAGATCTCCCTTTTCAGGGCTGTTTTCCCTTCTTTTTTTTCCCCTTGATGCTCTGTTCTGGCATATGCCCCACATATGTCCACAGAGCTCAGCTCCCTGGGGCTGCAGGCAGGGGGCAGCTGCATGGCATGCGTGATACCCTTATTAACACATTTCCTCCCCAGGCCTCCAAACCAAACATCTCTGAAATGCTCTAGGGGTCAGTCATGGTTCTCTGTGGCCTCTCCTGCACTGGCAGACAGCATCACAGGGAAGGGCAGAGCCAGGTTTTGCAAAGGCTGCTCCATTCCCTTCTCATTAGCCATCAACATGCATCAACATGTCCAGATTTCCTGTCTGCTCTGGCTGGAGCCACATGGGCAGAGTGCAGATGCAGTGCCGAGGTGCCCTGACTCTGGCAGGGTGATGAGCCCCTCAAAGCATGGAGGAGCAGAGTGCTCCTGCTGAAACCCCAAGTGCACCTCTGTGATGCCAAATGACAGACACATTAAAGGCATCTATTTCAGCTCCTTGGAGCCAGATGCCTCCTCCTTCCTCCGCTGGGCAGAGAGCCGGCTCAGCATGGAGTATTCTCTCCCATTTCCTATGGATGTCAGTCAAAGCCAGGCTCTTGGAAGTTCAAGCGTGGCCAAAAGGAAGCAGATTTCAAAACACACCCCTCCCTCCCTCCATTCCCCCCTTCCTAGGCCTTTTGTTTCCAGTTCCCCCTCCTCCCATCAAAGAAAGAAACAAGAAAAGATTCTTGAGTCACCAAGCCATGATCTATCATTCTTTCAGGGGAGTTTCTTCTAATATTAATCAACACAAGCCTCTCTCCCTGCCTCCTCCTCCCCAAGGGAGCAGCAGGCTTGGAAAGCTCAAGCGGGTTTCTGATGGATCTTGCGGCAAAATTTCTCAGTTCTCAGTTGGAGTGAGATGGCGCTGGGGCAGTTGCCAGGCTTTCTGAGATTTCTGGAAGATAAATGAGAATCACTGCCTATTGCCTAGCACCATGAATGCATAGGACACCCAGAAACTTTCCTGCAAAGCAACTGGTTTCTCTGTCCTGTGAATTACAGCCAGGCTCCCTGCATCACTGCCACCATCCCCAGCAAAGAAGGTGAGGCTCCATCTGGCAGCTGATGACACCTTCAGTGTTTTGCTTCTCAACCTTGGACCAGACAGCAGAAGTGTAAAGATTATGCTAAATGTCAGCTGCTGACAGACTCAGAGTGGCCTCCCAGCAACAGGGAATGAGAGTACTATTTCTCAGGCCGCTTTTCCACTCTTGGTTCTCAGTCTCTCAGGGAGGGTTGGTGGAGTGGGACAGCAGCAAGTTGTTCCCTCCCTGTACCTGGTGGTGACAGCTTTGGACAAGAGGCAAGTTTGGGCTGTTTAGAGGGACTGAAGTGCACAGGCTGCTTTCCCCCAGTGCAGCATGAATGCCTCTGCTGTTAATCCCTGCAGATGATCCAAACATCATCCTCAATGTTTGCTAAACAGGACACTCCTATCCAGGCAGTTCGTTTGAGATGATTCTATGAATGTATGATTCCATGATCCTCCTAGCTGGAGATGAATTCATTTTTGCTGTGCCTATCACTGCTGATTTGGCTTTTTTTTTTTTTTTTTTGCAAATTTTTTTTTTTTTTTGGCAAACTTTCATTTGTAAAACCTCACAGTCACAATAATAATTCTGCATCTAGATTTCCTCTAGTTCATTAAGCCACTGTGAAGGTGCACTGATCTTCCAGAAATCCTCACAGGCACTGCTGACTTCACAGATCTTGCCATGACCCCTCCCAACTACATCCTTCGACTTCTGCAGTACTTGGCTCTGGTCAGTCCTTTCTTTTGTTATTTCATTATTTTGTTCTTTAGTTACTTAGCATCAGTAGCCACAAAGGCACTAAACAATTATCTTACTCATCCTCCTGACCGCCTTAGAAGTACAACAGAAAAGAGGAAAAATAAAAGCAAACATTTCAAAACTCCACATGAGAACCTGGGTACTGATGCATAAGTGGACCACGCTAGCCCAGAAAGATTTCCCTGCAAGAAGTCTGTGCGCTCCCCCAGCTTCTACCTTTGGCCTGGCCTTACACACAAGGCCTTGCTCAGGTAGACAGTGAGCAACAGTACTGATAACACTGTCCCTCATTAAGAGGCATTAACTGATAGTAGACGATTCATTCAACAGATGAGAGTCTAAAACAATCTACACACCTAATAAGCTGTGACTATGAATCAATCATCTTATCCCTAAATAGTGAGCAACCCAAGAGCCCCTAGAGCTCTCCTGCATGGCAGCTGGTTGCACAACAGGATCTCCCTTTCAGTAGGGGTGCTTCTCAAGTTCTGCTTCTGCCCTAAATTCTACACATTTCCAAAACTGGAAGCAGTATTTTTTCTGAAAGTAGTGTTTATACTGTATGAAATGATCTTAAAATTCTGCTCCACTGAAAATCAAAAATACTAGTTCTCATTTCAGTTTAGCCAAAGTAATTTCATTGATGATGACATCTCCCATACAAGCAATATTGGGAGACCAAAGTATCCCTTGGTCTGCTCAGTCTGTCTTAAAAGAAGGAGGGATGACAAGAGGCTGGCATGCAACAGCTGTTAGCATTTCCAAGATGCTTTGTATTATGGCAGTACAGAAGAGTTGACAGTCTCTTCTCAGTTTTGTGGTTAGCTGGCTACAGGCATGCAGTCATTACTCTATATTAATGTGAGATGTGAACATCGTTTTGCTGGTTATGATTATCCTCCAAGTGGTACAACCTTAAAAATTACAGCTTTGGAGAATCTCTTCCTCTGTATTTCTTCCTGGGAGTCCCTGCCTGGGTTGGTTCCCAATAATGAGATTTTCTAAGGAGGCTGGGAATGCATTGATTGATTTATTTGCTTTTGGATGCTAATTAACTTTGATGTTCTGCAGCCACGCTTCTGGCTGCCATACTGCATGCCAGGGAACAGTGGGGCCAGGCCTATGCATAAGGCCACAACCACAGAAGGGCTCAAATGCAACTGCTGTGTGTTGCATTTTGCTGTGGCCCTCCAGCCAGAAGCAGGGGCTTTTCTGAAGCAGCTTTGTGAGAGGTTCTGATGGACAGAAACAGGGAAATTTCTGCACATCAGGAATTGCTATTAATACCAAGGCAGACAGATGCTCCAGTGTGACACTGTCCCCCAAGAAACTAGGGCCAGGAGCTGCCTGAACCCCACAGGGAACTGTATCCCCTGGCAAAAGTTGTCCTGCAAATGCCAAGTGCCTTAGCTTCCCCTTCCTCCTGAAGCAGGAAAAGGCAAAGACATCTGAAACAATTGTTTCAGAAGTGGTGAAAGGATCAGTCTCCCTTTATCTCTACAGAAGGCACTATGTCATCAGTCTTTGCCCTGAATTTCAGCACTACATTATCCACTAAGTCTGCCTGCAAGGGACTGCAAGACTGAACAAGCAGATGTGGTGATGGGCTCAGCACTGTTGAGTCTAAGGCTCCTCTCACACAGGCAACAGCCCATCAGCAGTGATGACCTCTGGTAACAATCTGCTCTCAACAGGATTCCAACCAGAAGCACAAAGCCAACCTCTCTGCTGCCACAGATTCTCAGCACACATTGAAATGAGGTGCTGGAAGGCCTAGAAGCCCACCCAGAAACCTACCCAGGCCTCCTAGGCTTGTACTAATGTGGCACACGAGGCCTCAGGCTGGCTAAGGGGTTTTAGGAAAGAACATAGATGGCTAATGCCAGGCACTGTCATTCCTCCTCAGCCCAAAGGAAAAGCAGTCATTTGCCAGCTCACCCAAACTGGCTGGCCTTCAGCTAGAGTGCAGAGTACATTTCATAGTCCAAGTGGCATCTGAACTGTTCGCATGCTGGAAGTACAAAACCGTATTTTAGTCCTTTAACAGTCCACTTCTCACTCCCTCTTTGTTTAGTCTTAATGCATGAGGGTGAAGCAAAATAGGAGAGGGATGTACTAATTTCTTCTGAAAATGGAGAAGATAGATGACTTCTTTTGCAGAAGCAGCAGCCCCATACTTACTGAATGCCCTTTTAGGATGATGCTGCATCTACTAGAGTAACACATGTGATGCTCATATTTATGATTCTATGGTAGCAGTCTCCTCAACTATCATTGCACAACACATCATAAGTCAGCAAGACCTCCTGCATGTTGCTTGTAGAGCTCTGGCTCTGTGCCACTCCTCCATGCAATTTGTACCATACCCTGAGTATTTAGCCGCTTGCCACAGTGAAGAGCCAAGCCATAAATCCCTCATGGGGATCCATGCTGTAAACATCCACTTGGAGCTCTGCACTGCCAGGGTGAAGCACACTGTCCCTTGAGGCCACTGGGTGTGGCCTCAGTAACTGTTGTAAATGGAAACAACTACGCTATGCACTTCACTGTAAGAGAGACACAGGGATGTATTCATTGATATACTGTAGAGGTAACAGATTTAACAGGATTCAAGATGGTTGGATACACTCAATTACTTACTGCACAGAGGGCAGGCTTAAACACACATACAGGAAACCCTCTTGTTAAGCCACCAGCTTCAGAGCAGACCCCCTTGCTTTCTGAACTCCTTGAACAATAGAGATGAGGAGCCTAGGTGCAGCTAGATCCACTCCTGGTCCCAGACTTGGTCAACAGCATCAACTTGGTCAACAGATGGTTTGACCATCGCAGGCCAGTTTGACTGTGATGTCAGATATTTTCTCTTCTCAGAGAGTGAAGCAGTGAATTCAGTTTGCATGTATTTTCTTGAAGTAAGGTCTTCTGACCATCACATTTATTAGAGGGTAGCATAGAGAGCAAACCATTCACATAACTCCTTTTTGTGCTTAGTCTTGCATTTTCTTATACAAAGAACTACCACTTTTAAACAACATCAGGTAGAGATAGATTTAAGAACTGTTTCACAAACAAAGAGACAAAATTGCTTCAGACAGGTTATTTGGAATCCTAGGCAAAGTACAATACATTTTAACAATAGACATAAACAAAAGGTCCACACAAGTTCTAACTCACCCAATTCATGGAGGAACCCCAGCCACATAGTACCCCCTCTCAGGGAGCAGCCCAGCTCCAAGAGGTGCTCCCCCTTCTGTGGCTGGCCCTTAAACGAGCCCAGGGTGCCTCCACCTTGGGTCCACCCCTTCCAATCACATGGGGAGCACAGGTGCAAACAATTTACCTGTGGTCCCTGGGCCAGCCACACCCCTTCATCAGGTGCTCAGTCACCAGTTCAAGCCCTGACCTAACAGTTCCCTTACAGGAACCAAAACGATCACCCTCACACAATATTTTGTCCATTGGCTTTCCAATGCTTACTTACCTTAAGCTAAGCCAAAGACTACTTCCACTCCTGTGCTGATGTGTAAATATCTCCCAGAGGATTTAAACAGTCTGATAATCAATTTGCCATGTAGCCCATAAGGTTTTCCCTTCATGGATTTGTAGAGGTGGTGCTTTAGCAGACTGGTCTGCTTACAGTTTCAGTCTGCACTGAGGCTGTTGTACTCTCAAGCGTACGTGTGTGTGTGGGAGGGGAGAAGAGGTGCATTCAGAATATTCTTCAGTTAACTACATATTTTTCTGCAATCCCTGTTAGATAGGCGTACCATTTTCTGGCAGTTTTTATGCAACTCTTTCTAGGGGAGCAGCCCCCTTTAGACTTGCTTCTAGTAAATTCAAAGATCCTCTAGCTTGCACAGGCTGTCCCCAATGTATTTTCTCAACTTGCTTAACTACTCAGGCTAAAGATCAAAGTCCCTTTTCCCATTCATAATATCACTGTTCAGTTTCTTTAAACACAGCTAAGTTAGACAATAAGTAGTCACACTGCTGTTGCTGCTTCCCCCACATTTTAGGGGAAGTTCTCTGAATAAGAGTGTTACCGGTGCCATTTCATGTCTATAGACAGTGGAACTGTAAAAGCTTAGCATGTGCGGCATAAGGCATTGTGGGTGAGAGACGTAATTTATTGTTTTCCAAATCCACTATAGCTTCAGAAATTCCACCCTGTGCCACAGCAGCAATGGGGTATTGCGGTACATTAGTAGTTTTTGGTTTAGAGAGAGCAGGGGCTGTGTGAGGTACACGCACAGCAGCCTCCCCATTTCTACAGGGGTTCAGATCAATGTTTGAACCAAAGGACCAGGCACCAAGGTCATCTGCTTAAAAGATCAAAACCTGAAATATTTTTAATGACATTTTGTAATTGCAGAGTGAGTGGTTGAAATGCATTTCTCACCCGGGAGCCAGGAATTGGCTCTGGCAGTTTGGCACACCACATTTTGTTCTGTTTACATTGGTAATCTTAACTCTCTGCTGTCTGAGCTGCACGCTTAGCTTCCCAGAACCTAGCTTGGCTGATATCAAAATTTGTGCTCTCGTATTTATTAAAAACACTTCACCAATTGTCCTTACAGAATAATTAGAATTAATATATATATAGGCTATTATTGTTCATTTACAGATAATTTTTTCCTTGGACAGGCAGGCCCAATGTCTTCCAAGCCCTATTGGTACTTTGTTCTTACTTCAGGCCTTACAATTCCTCTTGGGGCAGGGGAGTTAGGGGGGTGTTTTCCTTTCCTTGCTGCACTTGACAGTGGAGGAGTTGGAATACTCTCCTTCACTGTTATCTCGTTTCTGGAATGCTATAATTAGACTTAATGCCAGTAGGCTGATTATAATTCATGAGTCTAGGAATGCCTAGGGCTAATGCTTTTTTTTTTTCATGAATCATTGCTCCACTTTCAGAGATTTGTTTGCAGGTTTTTAGATTTATTTTCCTTTGCTTTCGTTTCTGTTCCCTGTTCCTGTTTACTTCTGTTCTCCCTGATATATAACTTCCAAACTTAGCATTTTGCAGATAACACCTTTCCCCCTTTCTTCTTTTTATGGCCCCTAATTACCTCTAGTTTCTCTTCAAGAGCTTCTCAATTCTAACAGTTTTCACAAGCCCATTCATATGAGGACTTAGGTTCACTCAATGCTTCTTATAAACAATTGGTATCCCCACTTGCTATCCTGATGACTATGCCAATTTGTCATGGATAGGAATAACTGTACTACACATTTTACCTGCAGGAGAGAAGCAAGAATGTATTTATTGATATAATGTAGTGATTTAGCAGCGAACTTAACAAGATTCAAGATGGTTGGATACACTTGATTACTTACTGCATAGAGGGTAGCCTTAAACACACATATACAGGAGACCCTGCTGTTGGGTCACCAGCTTCAGAGCGGACCCCCTTGTGTTCTGAACTCCTTCAACAACAGAGATAAGGAGCCTAGGTGCAGCTGGATCCACTCCTGGTCCCAGACTTGGTCAACGGTTTGTGTCTAAGAGATTATATGTGCACAATCAATCAAAGATATTATCTTAGTGAAGCTAACAAAGCTCATGACCAATCTAAGATGTGATCTTAGTGAAGCTAACAAAGCCTAAAACAAAATACTAGTTGCTTACCGAGGATCTGTATCAGCAAGGTGTCTTTTTGAGCACCCAGCTGGCATATTTCATTTTACTTTGCTCTCTTTTTCCTCCTCACCATTTCTGTCTTGAGATCGCAGGCTGGAAAAGTTCAGCAATACTAAGTCCCATTTGTCTTCACCCATTTCTGTGGCTACACATCCTTCCTTCTCCATTTGCTTTGCATTTCCTGTTTCCTCTCTGGGATCTGCCTTTTCCCAGCTCTTCTTTATGTTGGACTCCCTGATTTCTGGAGCACTTTAGCACCTTGAAAGCCTTTCAGTGTATTCCATCCCAGGGATCTCTCTGAAATCTGCTTGAGCTGCTAACCATACTTCCTGTTACTCACAGTAGCAGCCCAGCTTGGATTCATGCAGGCCAATGCTTTCTGTGTTGCACCAGTCTGGACACAGCCAGTTCTGCATGTTCAGTAGCACCAGGCTGATGCATGGGAGAAATATCTTGGTAGAGTTTGTGGTAACAAGCCCACAGTTTGCAGAAAGATCATTGTCTTGTGTTTGGGCTCTGGTAATATATTTACTCACAGCAGAGTACTCCCCTTTTTTCTGTATCTCTAACTCCATCCACTAATGGATGAGATGCAAGATGGATGAGTCCATATCTCATGCTATCCGTGGTAGGGTGCAAAACTGCCTTAATGCCTCTTGGTGCCTAAGACCAGCTTGCTGGCTCCCAAAGACACATGAAGATTTCCAGTGATGTGGCACAGATGTTCAAAATCAAGCCTCAAGGATCATTCACCCTGCCTCCAACACAGCCCAGTTGATGTGAGAGACATTGCAAAGCAGCAGCAGCTGAGCTGGACTTGCCAGTCCTCTTTCAGTGGCAGTCAGCTGCACCAGAAATCCGGCTATTGGCCAACACTTCTGCTGTCTGTCTGCAAGAGATGACTTGGTGCTGGGAGATCTTTCTCTGAGCTCTCAGACAATGAAAAAACTTGTTTTTCCCAAGCCTCCTCACTGCTTGCCACATTTAATGAAGACACATACTGGGACAGTCAGCACCTTAGGTGGTGAGACCATCAGTTGTCTTCTGCAATGAAAGGGGATCTTTTTTTCACCCTTCTAGTTACTGAAGCTTATTGAGAGAGACTGCAAGAGATGAATTATCCCAGCTGAAAAGTCTGGGCCTGTTAAATCTTGTAGGATGGCTAGCTGGGCAGCACTATTGCAACATGAAGATGACTCAGCCGCCTAGCATCTTTGTTGGCATCCTCTTAGCTGCTGTGGAGACAATTATTTCTTTATTGGTAAACAGAGTCTGTCAGTAGCTTGGGGCACTTATGTGAAAAATGTAACAGAAACGGAATAATAATTCAAAACATGCCAGACCAGAAAGCCATGGCTTGTCGTATCAAGCTCCTTCTGCCTGAAAATCAACCAGTCCAGATTGTTGAGGGTGGGTGAACCAGTGCCGCAGATGCTTGTGACTTCACCAGAAGCAGCACATCCTTCCAGGAAAGCAGGATCCCTTCTCATACAAGTTGCCTTACCAATAACAGAAGCAGAAGGGAGCAAAGAAATACTCCAAGTGGTAGCTACATCAGCAGAACTGACTCAGAAGAGAAGTTTGCCTTTCAAAGATTTCCATGAGGCGTCAGCCGCTCCTGGGCGAAGTGATGCTAGCAGGCAGCATCCCAGTTACTTTCCCACTGTGGGAACCAAGCCCTTTTGAAACTGTTTTGACTGTAACCAAGGAATTAGAGAGATGGATGAAGCCAGCCGAAAGTGTGACAATCTCCTAAAGGCACACAGATGGTGAGCAGACCCTGAAAACTTATTCACTTTGAGCGATCACTTTCCTGAAGCACATCTTGGACAGTTTTCAGCCTCTCTGAGGACCTAAGAAAACCCGTAACTTCTCTGAGGCAAAATAGGGGTAGGGGGGAGAAGGGAAAAAGGCATGCTTTTTCCTCGAAATGCACATCCACACATAGTTATTTATTTACTTGCCCTCTGACATCAAGAGAAGCTCGTCTCTCAGAGAATGATCACCCGTGGCTCAGCCCAGATGGAGGTGGGATACAAATTTCATTGCCAGCGCTAACCATGAAAAGATTTTCCCGTTTTACCAGAAACCACAATCTCCCATAGTTCCCAGACTGTTCAAGTGATGTATAGCTTGGTAATTGTCCTGAAAGATAAGGGAAAGCCTCCTCTGTGGTTGCATTTGATATAGCCTGATATATGGGATTGCTCAGTGCTGGCTCAGTGGAGGGCGTCTCGAGACAGCGTGGCGTATGCCTCTCTGCCTCCTTCTTCTCGCTGGGGAACCTCTGCTGGTGGCAGGCAGGATCCTGAGGATTGCAAATTGCTTTCCCACATCTAACATCCCTTTCATAGCAGCCTCAGTCAGTTTTTGGCACAAGGAGGGGAGCTAAAGAGTGGTTCAGAGACACTTCAGAGCCCCCTCTGCAGTGCTCCCACTCCTGTGGGACCCCTGTGCTGGGGAACAAGACGGGCAGGGGGGAAATGAGGGGTGTGGAGGGGAAAGCCTTGCAAGTGGAGGAGGGATAGAAGCCTCTGGAGGGAGAAACCTCTGCCCATGGAAAGCAACCCTTTTCCTGGGTCAGTGCAAGGGACTCTGGACAAACCCTCAATCAACTGAATATTGCAGACATGGGCTGTGGCCAGTCCTGCTCACCATCCAGCCAGGTGCAGCGGCCTTCCAGCTCAGTGTTGTAAGGGAACAAAAGGCAGATTGAGATTTTTCAGATAAGAATCTGCTGCACTGAATTTTCCTCTTCCCAAAGACAGTCCAAGCCGTACTTTCGTGCTATGAGCACTATGGGGATGAGCAGCCGCTAGATGGCACGTCCATCCTCGTGCAACCACCCCACAGCCTGCAAAGCCCAGGATGTCCCGCTCATCCCATGCAGGCACAGTAAAAGGAAGAAATGTTATCTCAGCGTCTGCTTTTAGAAAACACTGGCACACACTGCAGTTATTTTGTGTTGGGGATCTGCAATCTGATGAACATTCCTCTGTGATTTGGAAAGGGTTTAAAAATAAGCTACAAGCAGATTTTGCAAACTTGCTCTCACTGGTTTCAGTGGAGATGTACTAGGACTGCAGAGAGCATTTATGTGCAAAACAGCTCGTAAAAGGAAATATACAGTGCTTTGTTCTCCCACAGGAGGGCTAGTGAATTATTTGGGTAGAACCCACATGAAGTAAGAAGTTATTGGTAGATATAATTTTCCAGATCCTCAGCTGCTGTTATGTGGTATACTTCACTCGTTTATACTAGCTGAGAGTCTAGTCTCTAGGTCTGCAGATCAGAATTAAGCAAGACACCAAGAGGGCTTGGAGAAAGGAGCTTTTATTTGAGGGGACTGCCAAACACGCTAGATCTGGACCACTTTCTCTCAGAGATTTAATCTCAGAGGAACTGGCAAAACAGAAAAGGTCCAGAAGCGGGAGTGAATCAGGCACATTAAGGCATTCATGCTGCAAGCCACAGTGTTTTCCATGTGCGGCAGCAAATATCTGAAGTGTTTCAAAGCAGAGAGTTTCAGTGTAGCTGTTGTCATTGAAAACTGGCTTGTGCTTGGTAGGAATTGAAAAGAAAGCCAAGCTTCTGGATTTCCCTGTCAAGTCGGTCTAATGGGCCATGAAGATGTTGGATTCTGGTATATAAAGATTTAAATTACCTCCCCTCCCTCCCCCAAAAATTTCCACTGGAATATGCAGAAGAATTAGAAGTATTGTACAGTGCTTTTAAATTCTCCCCCATCTCCTTTGTTTGCACCAAGGACAAAGACTGCATTTTTATTTGACATTATTTTGAATTCATCCCTTAAAAAAAGTGCTATTTAGAATTCAGTGAAGCAATGCATTGTGTTTCACTTGCATGCCTGTAAACTCTAGCATTGGTGAGAGGGTGAGTCAAATCAGCCCAGGCCCTCTGTAACATGAAGTCGGACAACAAATTTGTTATTTTCATGAAAAAACAGCACAAATAAGTAGTTTAATTTCCTGAACATTTAAAATGGATGAGGAGAGCACAGCAAACTGTACAGCTTGGGAGAGAGGGAAAGAGAGTCTCAGGTTTTGCGGCTCTGTGCATCGCTGATCACTAGGGAGCTGTGCTGCCCAACCAGAACTTCAGGGTACTTCTGTAACGCAAATAACAAATAACAGTCCCCCAAGAGAGCTGTGCAGGAGATCTAGCCCCAGATTTGAGACTAAAGAGAGACACCAAGTGGAAGAAAAGCACACGGCCAGTTGCAAGGCATCCACTGACCTCGAGCATTTCGTTTCTCCATGTGGTTCACTGCAGCTGTATGTGCATCATCAGTAGGGGACCCAGGGAAGCATTTTAGCACCTCTCTGCCCATATGGGCATTGAAATGTATCTGGTGAGAAGAAGCAGGAGGCAAAAGTGGGAAAGATACTTCTTTCAATGCAAGATTTAAAATCGGCTCTATGTAGCACGGTACTTGGATGCCTTTGTAAATGAAATCGAAGGGAATTAAGCCTCTAAATACTCTCATGGCTCTGAGCTTATGTGAGAAGTGTTAGCGTCACAGGATTGCTTGTTCCACTCACTTTGCTCCTTCAGATAAATCATGCCAGTGTTGCACAAATTTCACTGAGAAAATATTGAGCCTGCCAATGTCAGCTTCTGAGTGTTTTCATTTCCTTTGGCAGACTTTGAACTGAGCTCTCCTTCCCTAGGTTTTCTCAAGTGTTTATGTTAACCGGACTGAAAGAGACAACTTCTCACCGGTCTCTGGGGCCATGGAGTGTGGAGTTAACGCTGCCTAAGCAACAGCATCTGTCCCAGCACATTCCCAATACAGAACAGCAGGGAAGCCTTTTCCTATTTCTAGATAACGTTCATTCCTCTCAGTCTGAGATGTTCCATTCAGTTCAGGTGTTCATTCATACCTATACAAACTTAAAAGAACTGAGCCTGAATGCCACCTCTCTGGAACCGTCTCTGGTTGCCAAAGATTACTGTAAAGCGTGTAAATGGAATAGTAAAATTAGGTTAATTCCTACCTCCACCAAGTTTCCTAAAGTCACACCACGGCTGTTAGCCCAGGCACGCCCAGGTTCTGAACAGAGCCCAGCAGCACCAGCAGGAGCTCCTTTGTGACTGTGGTGATTTTTGGAACCCATCTGGTATTTTCTGTCTTATCTGCTCCAGATAAGCAACTCCATAACAGCAGTGGCAGTCTCTTCTCAATCCAGAGATGTCCGTGACCTGCTCACACTTGTGGAAGACATTTTGAGATTTTTGTATAAGGATTTTTTTAAAAAGGAGAAATACTGGGAAGCACAGGATGGTAGATCTTGATAATACGCCTTGTTCCAGCAAGCTTCTCACCTCCAAGGTAAGCTATATATCCACCTCATGGTGGCCACATGCTCTCGTACTTGCCAATACTCAATGGATCACAAAAGCTCAAGCCCCGAAGACACATCCCTGCGTGCTACATTTCCCAACGCCCTTTGAGGGGGCAGCAAGGTTCTCTTGCAAAATGCTGAGTTTGGAGGTGCAGTCACTCCCGTAGCAGTCAGTTGCGAGGTCCCCCCCAGGGTCCCAAGCCAGCAACCTGCAGGAGGATCTGCTCCCCAGTTCTGTGGTGTCTCAGGGGAACCCTCTCGTTCCCTCTGCCATGCCTCAGAAGTACGCTTTGAATTTTGGGTGGTCCTGTGTGGAGCCAGGAGTTGGGCTCTATGATCTCTGTGGGTCTCTTTCAACTCGGGATTATCTGTGCTTCTAGGATTCTGCGCCTGGGATTCACTTCTGCTGGAAACTTTCAGTTGCCTGCATTCCTCACTTCAGACAGGGGAGGGCGACGGGTCACCAGGAAAATTATTTCAATCTACTAAAGCTGACTTGTTTCCTCTGAAGCCATTAAACTCGGGATCGTTAAAAATAATTAGTCCTGAAATAAAAGACAGCTTTAAAATTGCACCTTTTGATAAGCATATTTGTCCCTAATGTGGGTTAAAATATTCCCCAAGTCCCAGCAACCACTGCACTTTTATTGCTGTTCACTCTGATAATTATTTTTGAATACAATTAATCCACGCCACAGCTCTTCGAATAAAATCACAGCTTTGGGCAGATAAAAGAAGTGACTTCCACTCACAGTGCCATGAAAGCACTTCTGCCAACGTTAGGCTTGACAAAATCTGTAATCTACAGCTGTGCTTTGCATCCTAGCCCTTTATTTTATGCTGGGCTATTAAACAGACACTAACTATGGACTTACTTGGTTGCTTGGTCACATTTGTTTTAACCTAGAATTTAAACAGAACAAATACAGCAATTCTTAGCTTTGTTTTTGATGTTTCTTGACAAAAGCAACTTCAAAAGCATGTATTTTGTTCAGAGTTAGGTGGTTTGTATTGATCATGGGAGCACTCATCACGGCATCCCCTCAGCCCCTCACTGTTCTGGCCCTTTCAGCACAGAAGTCCTTCCCCTCTGAGGTTAACAGTACTGTGAGGCAAATTCAAAGGCTTTTTTTAAAGAAAATAAATACGCAAACATTATGAATCTACATATGTCTTAAACAGTGCTCTCCTTAATGCCAAGTGTCTGTCTGAGACTGCCTTATAGTGGCCCTAACACACGGACAGATACTTAGCAGCTGCTACAGTGGTGAAGGCACACGCTCAGGACTCATTTCCTGCTCTGGTACACATCACATAGGGCTGCAACCTGTGCCAGCTGAGCCTCAGCACCCTTCTCAGAGATCCTCTGGGACCAGAGGAAAGCAGTTTGGTCTCCCCTGCACCGCAGCTTGCTGCAGAGTGCAGCCTGAGAGCCCCATCCTTGCTGCGCAGCCTGTGCACCCGCTGCTGGGACTGGGTTCCTTGCATCCCACTGCCCCAGGATCACTGCTGCCTGTTCAGGTGTGATTTTACCAGCAAGGCACCATAAGCAGCCACCCATGCAGCTCCTCTGTTTTTCATTGCAAAGCAGAAGGGCTCTGAGGACTGTACACGACATAGAGCTGCAAATGGTCCTGAACATGCAGCAAAGACAGCTCTGTGCAGTGCATTAGGACTCCCCTGCGCCTGGAGGGACCTCCTGTGCAACTGCATCAGCACCTGCAACAGGCTGCATCCCGGGGACCTGGGCTGGTGTACAACACTTCCTGTTTTTATCTGCAGAATAGGCCATCGCTTGATTGGGTAAAGAGATTAATTCCTTCTAAAAAGAAAGGACTTACCTGACAGGGAGTGGTTTGAAATGAAGATGACCCACTTGAAAGCAGATTGCTTGGCTGAGCGACCTCCAGGCTGGTGTCTGGCTGCCTTTGAAAGCATAGTCAGCATTGCACGCCACATAATGGTGGGCTTCTCCATTCTGCGTGTTTTCGTACAAGCACTTTTGCCTAATTGCTAGCTGAGAACCCAGCCTACTGTGTACATTGTAAAAGATGCTGTTTATACTTGGGCTTTTAGTTTACCATCTGTGCACGGCTCAGCTGCAACATCTCTGTGGATCTGTTTCTGCGCTGCTGCCAACTCCCTGTTGCAGCCCTCAGAAGAGCATGATTCACCTCAGACTTTCCCATACAATTTAAGCTCTTTGCAAGCTACCTTTATAAAACCTATCCCCTGTTCTCAGAAAACTCAGTGATACAGACGTAATGCTTTTCTACGGACTCACTGGCTCATGTCCGCGTGGCACTGAAGCATGAGCAGCCATACATGCAGCCACTGATGCATACACACCTCCACTGCTCCTGCTAACACGTATCATATTCTCAACGCCATTGACACAAATTCATTCGGGCATGGGAGCTGCTAGCACATGACCAATCCATTTATGCTGCACCTTGTAATCATTTCTTATTTTAAAACCAATTTCTTTTAGAAAAGCAGCCTTTGCACTAATCCTCAGGGGGAACATTCTGCGCCCAGACTTCCTTCCTCAAAGTAGGACACTGGCAAGAGTCAGAAACCAGCTCTGTGTTCAGAACCCATAGGCTGGGGTCAGGTACTCAAGGAAGACCAAAGATAAGCACAGACAAACACAGCTTCCCCAGAGCCTCACACTTTTATAGGTGAGCTTACTGTGGGCATAAGCCTGACTAGGTTCTTCAATTAAGGACAAAGCCCATTTAAGAGAGGAAAGGAAACCCCTCCTCAATTTTCCATTTGAGAGCAGGTGTGTTTTCATTTAAGGCAGCTCTGCTTGAAAGGCTGTGCTGGACTGCTACCAGCTCCCAGAAAACCAGGTAGGAATGCTATTCACAGGACTAGCTTGTTTCCAGGTACTGCCCCCAAACAATTCTGGTGCAACGTTCCCTGAAAGTATTCAAAGCCAGGCTGGATGGGGCTTTGGGCAACCTGGTCTAGTGGGAGGTGTCCTTGCCCATGGCAGAGGGGTTGGAACAAGATGATCTCTAAGGTCCCTTCCAACCTGAACCATTCTATGATTCTATAAGGTGTGCCCTCACCTTAGGCTAACAACTGGCCTTACAGCTCCTGCAGTGAGAGGAGGGACCCTGAACAAAGCCACCCTTTATGAGGATTTATAGTTTTATTCCTCTGAGATGGCCTTGTTGCTGTTGTGTTTATCCTGCTGGAAGAGCAGTGGCAGGATGCTGGCGGGTGGCTACTCCCGAGCAAAGGCATGGTCACAGTGCTGTGAGCTCGCTGCCTGCTGCGGGAAGCGGATGCGGTGCTGGGAAGCCTGGAACAATGCAATGGCAGCGGTCAGCAGCCCCAGCGTCTGCTTTTATCGCAGCTCTGCAACCGCTGGGGCAGGCTTGGCTGAGCAAGGCCACAGGGGTGTGGATGGGGAGCAAAGTGGCGTGCTGTTGATGCTCCCAGGTTGGCTAGGGCAGCAAAACAGCCTGTTGGAAAAGCTCTGAGTGGGTCGCCAGGCTCAGCTTGGCTCAGCAGAGAGCCGCGATGAGGGACGGCCGAGCGGTGAGCGGCCTTACATAGCGAGCCGCTCAGGTAGCGACCGAGTGG
>WBMW01004290.1:0-30812 GCA_013396635.1 Penelope pileata | reverse complement strand
TGGGGGTCCCAGGCCTGGATGCAGTACTCCAGATGGGGCCTTACGAGGGCAGAGCAGAGAGGGACATCACTTCCCTGTCCCTGCTGGCCACCCCTCTCGTGATGGAGCCCAGGATACCATTGGCCTTCTGAGCTGCAAGAGCACACTGCTGGCTCATGTTCAGTTTTTCGTCCACCAGGACCCCCAGGTCTTTCTCAGCTGGGCTACTCTCAAGGATCTCTTCTCCCAGTTTGTATACATATCTGGGTTACATCTATCTTACCTCAGAAAAAATCTGTAGCTTCCCCTTTGGTTAATGCAGTATAAGCATAGAATATTTAGGTCTAAAACATTTGTTTCACACAAATGAGTGAGCTGTAAATACAAATGTAGAAATTATCTTATCCAACAAGATTTTAATGGTCTTTTTTGTTGGTTGGAGAGGAAAACATTGATATGGTATGTTTTGAAGTCAGAGTGTTTGGGTTACTGGAATTGTTTTTGGTCAGTAACAAAGTGCAATGTTAAGATGTAACAATAACATAAACACAGTGATAACTATTAGTGTGTTTTTAGCAAAAGCATTTGTGAAACTTATAATAGCAATTTCCTAACACACAATATTGTTAAAATGCTTGGAATAGAAATATGAAATAGAAAAATGTGATATAAAAGCAAGTTTAAAGGAAGAGGGGATCTTCTGAAACAAAAGCAGGTTGATGTGGTTGGATACCATACCAGCCTGTTTCTGCTCAGCCATGTAAAAAATATTATAAACTCCTATTCTCATTCTGACATTAGAGAATGTTACCTCCAATTTTTGATTTTTGCTTGTATCTATGGCTTTTCTGTCATCATTACAGTGCTACACATCAGAATCAAACCTAGCACATTCAATCAGTATTAATTGCACCCAGTTTAACCATGTTATCCCTAGGATGATCTAACAAGGTCCTTATGCTGAAATAAGGGCTGCTGAGGTTAGGGTTAGCATTGCCTTTATGAGGACATAGGCTTATTATGCAGATAAATGATGGAATAATGCAGGTAAAGAACACATATAAAAGTGTAAACATTCCTAAATGAAAAATATCCAAAAATAAAAGAGACACAACTTCAATTGCATTAGTCTACAGCTTAAACTTTTTTTTGTTATTCTGAAGAGCAAACTGCCAGTCATAACTAAACATTTCTTTTGTTTTCTCCTCCTAAGATGTGAGATTTGAAAACAGTATTATTCACACAGGCATTTCATGCTGATAGTTGCACCTGCAAATGTAATTTCCATCATGTTGTTCAGGCCTCTAGGTTTTCTTAAATGTTCCTGCAGCCGTTTAAGTCCTATGTCTTTCTTTTTTTGCTCAAATTGCCTTCCAGCTAAGGAGAAAGCAGCTGCACGGGCCAAGACATGCTTTGAGAGGAGAGCTTGGTGCCTCAGTGGCCTTGGCTTGCCTCAGATGGCCACACTGACTATGGGCTTGAGTAGGTCCTGCAAGGACATCAGCTGGAACTGCCAGGTCACCTGACCCCTAGCCCTGCAGGTCTTGAGCTTCTGTCTAAACTCACAGTGTGTGAATTAGCGTCAGAGATGTTCCCCTTTTTATGTCCTAATAACTATCAAAGTTCTAGGTGTCGACACCTGTATTTTCTTTGTGAGACTGAGAGGAAGATTTTTCAGTTCATGTGGATTTTATTGCTCTGCACAAATATTTGCATCACGATCTCAGCCAGAAATTCAGTTTTGGGGAGCAGGATGAAACTGTGGCATGCTTACAGTAATGAATACATAAATGATTGTGTGGCATCATTAATTGCCTCCTAGCATGGATTTCTTGTGAAAATAGCTCAGACTCTGCTGTCAGAGTGGGCTTTCAGTGCCTTTAGCGTGGTGGTATTTCTTCACTTCTGTTTCTTTCAGACCTCTCCCTCCTAGAATTATCTGATCAGCAGATCTGTTTGGCTGGATTTGATCTAATGTTGTTGATTTAATGCAATCTTCAAGGCAAAGATGCAAAAGCCTCGAATGGCTACCAGCAGCATCTGAGTTGTAGCGGCATTGTGGATAATACCATTGTCCTCTGGCAACGTTAATCAGTATTTAAAGACCCATGAGGCTGTAGTGAGAGGAGGGAAATCCAACTAGAATTGGGAGAAAAACTCAAGTTACAATTTTGTTTACAAAAATGGACACGAGGGAAACATAACCAACATAACCAACCATGTTTCCCTTATTTTTCCTCCTGGCAGCAACCAATACATTTGACAGTAGTTACAGTTTAGGAAATTGCTTACTTCGGCCTAGTTCTGACTTATCTACTAGCAGCCTCCACCAGTTGCAGATGCTTTAGGACATCTAGAATAGAGGCTGGCTCTGGACAAAGGCTCTGTGGTTGATAGTTACTGGATTATTTTGGGATATTATTAAGTATAACCTCTTGTCTTAACTGAACAATTGTTTTTCCCTTCATGGAATAATAATAGAATCATTAAGGTTGGAAAAGACTGCTAAGATCATCAAGTCCAACTGTCAACCCATCACCACCACGCCCACTAAACCATATCCCTAAGTACCATATCTACACGGTTCTTGAAAACCTCCAGGAACGGTGACTCCACCACTTCCCTGGGCAGACTGTTCCAATGCATTATCACTTCTTTGGAGAAGAAATTTTTCCTAATATCCAGTCTGAACCTCCCCTGGCACAACTTAAGGCCATTCCCTCTTGTCCTATTGCAAGTTACCTGGTAGGAGAGGCCAACCCCCACCTCACAACAACCTCCTTTCAGGTAGTTGGAGAGAGCAATAAGGTCTCCCCTGGGCCTCCTCTTCTCTTTACTAAACAATCTCACTTCCCTCAGCCGCTTTTCATAAGACTTGTTCTCTGGACTCTTCACCAGCTTCATTGCCCTTCTCTGCACACACTCCATCACCTCAATGTGTTTCCTGAAATTGGTGGTCTGAAATGGAACCCAGTACTCAAGGTGAGACCTCACCAGTGCCAAGTACAAGTGGACAATCACCTCCCTGGTCCTGCTGACTACATTATTTCTGATACAAGTCAAGACGCCATTGGCCTTCTTGGCTACCTGGGCACGCTGCCGGATTGTGTTCAGCCAGCTTTTGACTAATACCTTCGTATCCTTTTCCTCTATGCATCTTTCCAGCCACTCTGGCCCAAGCCTGTAGCATTGCATGGTGCTGTTGTGATCAAAGTACAGGGCCTGGCACTTGGTCTTGTTAAAGCTCATACAATTGGCCTCAGCCAGTCGGTCCAGCTTGTCCAGATCCCTCTGGAGGGCCTTCGTACCGTCAGGCAGTTCAATGCTTACTTCCTCCCAACTTGGTGTCATCTGCAAACTTACTGAGGGTGACGAACTCAATCCTCTTGTCCAGATCATCCATAGAGATATTAAACAGGACCAGTCCCAGTACTGATCCCTGAGGAACACCACTAGTGACTGGTTGCCAGCAGGTTTTAACTCCATTCACCATCACTCTTGGGGCCTGGCAGTCCAACCAGTTTTTACCAATCAAAGAGTACACTGATCCAAGACATGGGCTGCCAGCTTCAGTGCAAACTCTGCAGTCTGAGAGTTAAGGGTTTCTCTTTGTACAATAATCTATAGGCAATATAAGTTGGCCAAGCTACTTCTGGAGATATTTTCAGTACAACTGCATTGTTTCAATTCAGAAATCTTTAGCTTATAGGCAGCTGCCTATTGACTAACACTGGCAAGCCATAAGGCTCTGCCAGTCCAATGGCCTTGAGGGCATGCAGTCTAACTCCTTCCGATTCTGATGACCTTATTTGTCAAGGAATGATCACTGGCTCCCCAGACTCTGAAAAACCCCAATGAAGTCTGTGGTGTACTGTTGGGAGCATTAGTTACCTCCAAAGAAATCACACAGACTTAGCGACCTAGCAAGGGGTCAGAGAAGACAATCCTCCTAAGGGATGTTGCATAGGCAAGAGAGACACAAGAAGAAGGTACTTTAAAAATCCTAGATGTTATCTAATGCTTTGTTTCTTCTAATCGTCCCTTAAACATGAGACCGGGCCATAGACTCCCCAGGGATGTGACATAAATGCCAGAAACTGACTGAATGTATGGGCTTAGCATGGTTGCTCTACTGAGCACAGTTGCCTAGTCTGAAAACAGGGGACTTCGGCATCTGCAGGGGATCTGAAGAGTGTTCCCTACTAGGGGACAATTCACAGGAGGATAGAGATGCAGCTAACTCTATAACCATAAAACTAACAAGAAAAAAATGCCCATTTATTTGGAAAAGCATTGACATAGAATCCCAGATACACAAACTCACAGAATCACAGAATTATAGAATGGTTTGAATTCAAAGGGAGCTCAAAGACAATCTAGACCTCAAAGAACCCCCTGTCATGGACAGAGACACCTTCCACTAAGTCAGGTTGCCCAAAGCCCCATCAAATAAGTCAACTTCACCTACAGCTTTCCAGAAATAAATGAAGCGAAGCCAAAAGACCTGGAAGAAAGCACCTGTAAATTGTGGTAACTGCTTAACTATTTAGAAAGAGAATGGAAATTATCAACTGACAGCTAATTTCCATTTCTTTAAGATTTCCCTAGACAACAATTAATTTTTAAATAAAATATACATCTTCCAGAGAACACAACTTCTCCCCTCAGCCCCCCAAGTTATTAACGAATACTCTGGCTGGAAGAAGAAAGTGACAGGTTTTCTTTTATAAATGATCAATTATCTACCTGACAGCATTTCAGGTAGAAAATTTTCAGATGGAAAAAAAAACCAGTCCAGTAAATGATTTTGCATCGGTAAGGTCATTTGAGGGCATAATTAAAAGAGGTGTGAAAGACACCTCATTTTTGGCAATATATTAAAAAAGATTACAGTTCTGGGTGTCTAGGATTTTTTTTCAGGTATGTCATACTTACGTAGAAACCTTTCTCCCCCACACTGCTCTTTGTCAATTTTTGCTGCATTTAAGAAAACTGCACAACATAACAGATGGCAGAAATGCCACTAAATAATCTTAATAATAGCAGAAAGCTAATTTCTTATCAGCAGTTCATTCCTTTTCTAGAGCCAGCAGAAACCATACAGTATATTTACAAATCTGACAAAAGCAGTCTGTCCAGTCATATCATAGAATCATAGAATTATAGAATCATAGAAACAAGGTTGGAAAGGACCTACAAGATCATCTAGTCCAACCGTCCTCCTATCACCATTACTACCCACTAAGCTACTAAATCATGTCCCTTAGCACCTTATCCAGACACTTCTTGAACAGCGCCAGGGACGGTGATTCCACCACCTCCCTGGGCAGGCCATTCCAGTACCTGACCACTGTTTGAGAGAGAAAGTTTTTCCTTATATCTAATCTAAATTTCCCCTGATGCAACTTATGGCCATTCCCTCTCGTCCTGTCAGTAGTTATCTGGGAGAAGAGGCCGACCCCCTCATCATCACAACCTCCCTTCAGGAAGTTGTACAGTGTGATGAGGTCTCCCCTGAGCCTCCTCTTCTCCAGATTAAACAATCCCAGCTCCCTCAGCTGCTCCTCATAAGACTTGTGCTCTAGACCCCTCACCAGTTTTGTTGCCCTTCTCTGAACACGTTCCAGGGCCTTGATGTCTTTCTTGTAGTGAGGGGCCCAAAACTGAACACAGTACTCGAGGTGCGGCCGCACCAGAGCTGAGTACAGGGAGATGATCACCTCCCTCCTCCTGCTGGCTACTCTATTTCTAATACAGGCCAGGATGCCATTGGCCTTCTTGGCCACCTGGGCACATTGTCAGCTCATGTTCAGCTGAGCATCAACCANAAGGCTTTGCTGAAGTCTAGGTAGACTACATCAACAGCCTTTCCCTCATCTACCAGTCTGGTCACCCAGTCATAGATGGAGATGACGTTGGACAAGCACGATCTGCCTTTCATGAACCCGTGCTGGCTGGGCCTGATTCCCTGGTTGCTATGCACTTGCCATGTGATCTCCCTCAAGATGATCTGTTCCATAACTTTCCCTGGTACCGAGGTCAGGCTGACAGGCCTGTAGTTCCCCGGATCCTCCTTAAGGCCTTTCTTGTAGATGGGAGTTACATCAGCAAGACTCCAGTCCTCTGGGACCTCTCCAGATAACCAGGAATGCTGATAGATGGTGGAAAGTGGCTTGGTAATCACCTTCGCCAGCTCCCTCAGCACCCTAGGGTGGATCCCATCTGGTCCCCTGGACTTGTGACAGTCCAGATGGAGGAGCAGGTCTCTAACTGTCACAGCCTGAATCACAGGGGGTGTATTCTGCGCTCCATCCCAGACTTCCAGATTAGGGCGAAAAGTACCCTGAGGATAACTGATCTGGCTATTAAAGACAGATGTAAAGAAGGCATTGAGAACCTCAGCCTTTTCCTTATCCTCAGTGGCCACATTCTCTGCTGCATCAAGTAAAGGACAGAAATTCTCCTTGGTTCTTCTCTTACTGTTAATATATTTGTAAAAGGATTTTTTGTTCACTTTTACTGCAGTAGCCAGTCTGAGTTTGAGCTGGGCTTCTGCCTTTCTAACTTCCTCCCTGCATATCTTGGTAACTTCTTTGTAGTCTCCCCGAGTAGCCTGTCCCTTATCTAATCAATGTGAAATGCTGCTAATGTGCCTGAATGAAATCATATACAGAATTTGAAAAGGTAAAGTTACTTCAGTTGTGACTTGGCCATAGGATGAGGATAAATGCTCTGGCTTTTGAAAAGAATTTTTTATTAGTTTATACACACTGAAAACTTCCAGTTTATGTACTGGAAGTTATGTAAGTATCATGTACTCTACATGAGCTGCTAGACATAAATGAATACTCCTTTTGGCACCACTGTGAGAAAGTGTAATGTTATTGTCATTCCCTTGTTACAGAAGTGAGCTCCTAAGGCATAGCTAGTCAGTGACTGCTTTTTTGACATAATTTTGTCAATAAGGACAAGTCCCTAGCGTTCAGTAGGCCAAGCAGAAACTCAGTATATGATGTTAACACACTGTTGTTAAGGTTATTGTGTATGGCTAAAAGGTTTTGTTTGTTTGTTTGTTTGTTGCTTTATATGCTTTTTTTCCTGAGGGAGTGGCAAGCCCAGGCATTAAATCTTGTAAATGTCAGTTGAGTTCCTTCAACTTTGGACTTGCTCTTCTTACTATTTAAATGGGACCTAATGCCATTTCTGAGCACTGCTGATTCAGGTTTCAGATGTGGGAATATCAGTCCTGTGAAGTACTCTGATCTCCCATTGCAGTACCTCCCATACCATTGCTGCTGATATCCCCAACTGCCCACTGCGACCTTGAGGGATTGCAGTAGAGCCTCCAGCACCAGCAATGGCTCTGCCTGCATTGTCCTTCTGAGCACTTCTTCCAAAATCCAGGCTAGATTTATATGTAGCTCATGACATCTGGTGAATCAGACCACTAAGTGAGACAGTTGCAGATGCATTAAATCAAACAAAACAAGACAAAAACACAAGGAAAAACAAGGTTAAAATGTACTTTAGACTTTAAACTAAACTATAGTAAAACCACTCCTAGGGAACATCACTCAATTTGCAAAGCCTGGCAAAACTAATCAGCCCGAATGACTAAGCCATCACATCTTTTCAGAGTACAATGTTCACAAAAAAACATCACCTCAGAAGATGGCTTTGAAACTTTCAGCAGAACTAGTTTCATAAAATATTTAGATTTCTCTTATAACTAAAATAAATAACAAAACACTTTGAGATGCAATAGGAACAGATAGCTATCATTTCTGTCTTAGGAGAGACCCTAACCTAATAATGAACCAGTGATTTTTCTGTATCTTTACTTTCATCCAGAGCTGTTGATGGGAAAATGATCTAAATATTTCATATCCAGTGTGAGTCTTGTCCTTTTATTTTGATATAATATTGAAGATACAAGTAGCTGGAAGAATAGATATAATTTACTGATTGATAGGAAGTCAGAATAAGAGTATAGGAAGTCTCACACACTGCTACCACCTCTCTTTGCTATGCCAAGAAAGTCACCTGGAATTCCAAATAATTGCACAGGGTTTATGGCTGGCCTTCAGGCCCTGGAATTTCTCAGCTTCTCACATTCTAAAAGAGCTCATCTCTGTTGTTTTTATGGGTTCAGTGCAAAGACTTTCGTTTTTCCCTAGGCAGGACTATGATGGGGACAGAATCTCACTGGTATAGCAATGTGATTCCAGCTTTTCATTTGCCAAATGTATTTTTAAATGCATTTTGAATGGCTGCTCTGCACTTGGGTGGAATGTTATTTTTATAAAGATAATTTGTAGCTGTGTAAAAGGTGCTGAGGGGGCACTTCCAGAACCCTTTTGTACATATGCATAAATAATGAATAAATAAATAAATGCTCTTTTCACATGACCTCATTAACAGCAAAGCCAAATTCCAGGAAGAGAAAGCTAGCTGAGCAGAATTTTCTAAGTGCCTTTATTATGACATTATTTGTATTCCCATTGCACCTCGGGGTCCCAGCCACAGACCAGGACGTTACAATGCTAAGTACTACACAAAAATAAAAAGGATGTCTTTGCTCCGAGGGGCTTTTATACCAGCAGTGGTTGAAATGGAGCAATGTATGCCAGTAGGACCCAGGAGCATTTTTCAGAGCACAAAAGTGTGTATCAGCTCTTTCTTTTTACACAGGCTCAAGGACAGATGGGATCTATACTGTGGCATCTAAGCTTCCGTTTCAGCTACTGAGTGTACGTTCATAAATGCTTAAGAAGATCCAAGCTGTACACTTACTCTGCTTTGAAGAGGTAAGTTAAAAACCAAATGCTAATCAGCCAACTATGCAGAGATGGAGCAGGGACACTCAACTCAGGTTCTTAAGTCAGCATTGCTAAGAGATTTCGCTTATGTAAACACTTGTGAGTGTGTTCTGTATGTCTACAAGCATCTGAATTTCTGCATAGCTGCAGACCGAACATCTGCATAAATCTGAATGAAGGATTTAGAAAACAAATAAGAAGATTAAGTAGCAAAACTGTATCTTTGTTGCGTCATTTTGGAGCTCAGACACACAAAAATCAGATTTATTATATGAAAGTAACAATACAAAATTGTGTTTTCAATACCTATCATCCATCTGGACATTAAATTTTATCAGCTGCTACCTGCATCATCAGGTCTAGGCTGAAGGTGACACACTGATGAGAGCAGGGAAATCATTGTCAATTGCTAGGCTAGTACTGAAGGCATTGCATAGTTCCAATAAATGAACAATATGGACACCTGTTTGTGGCGGTGAAAGAGAATGGATGTTTCTCTCAAATCTCATCTTGGCAGTGATCAGCAATATTACTGGGGCCCCAAGGTTTCACCAGCCCAAAAATGACATTTGTGCTTTCATTAAATGGAAAGGATTTAGCTTGTGTGTCCCTGTCCCAAGTGCCACCTTTTGTATTTGCAGAAGTGCAAGAGACCTCAGGGTCCTACAAGCCAAACTTCTGCTGAGGCATCCACACCCTAGACTGCACTTCGGGTCTTTGCCATACCCTTCCAGGCTGCAAACATGCCCTGCCAGTCAGCGTGCAAGAGGAACGCATGTGACTTGGGGCTGCAAAGAAAGAAAACAAGCCCATCTCTTCCTTATTGAAAGGAAATGAATATACTACAATGTGGTTTTATGTATTGATTATTCCTGGGGAAGACACAGATGATGACACAGTCACATCTACAGTTGGCTCCCACAGCCACACATTCCTGCTGGAAATAACACCTCGTCTTCCCTGTGCCCTGCTTTCCTGACCTCCCAGAGTCTGGGGGAATCAGTTTAACAGGAGAGTACAGACACAGACCTGGTAGCTGGGAGTCTGAAGAGCAGGGGAGGATTGGGAAGGAAGTGTTTCAAACTCCAGCCTGTTCTCCCTACACTACCAGCACCCAAAATCCTACGTATTATTGGGCTCCATTTCCAGAAAGAAAAACTAAATGCAAAGACAGTTCCCACAAAAGCTTTTTTTTTTTCACCGCAACTGGGAAAAACGGAAATATTTCTGGATAGACAAGAATCAAACCCTTTGTTATAATGAATCAAAAGATTCATGAAGGGAGACCTCATCACTCTACCTGAAAGGAGGCTGTAGTGAGGAGGTGTTGGTCTCTTCTCAGGTGACAAGTGACAGGACAAGAGGCTGTGGCCTCAAGTTGCATCAGGCAAGGTTTATGTTGGATGTCAGGAAGGTTTTCATCACGGAGAGGGTGGTCAGGCATTGGAACAGGCTGCCCATGGAAGTGGTGGAGTCTCCATCTCAGAGGTATTCAAGAGATGTGCAGATTTGGCGATCAGGGACATGGTTCAGCGGTGGATTTGTAGTATTAGGTGTTGGCTGGACTCGGTGATCTTAAAGATCTTTTCTAACTCAAATGATTCTGTGATCTCTAAATCAGGCTAGATTGATCCCCTGCACTGTACCATACTTGGTCTGTTGATTCCACCAGCGCTGACAATTTCCTCAGCTGGAGCACATGTAGAGGGGATGAGATGAGTAGAACAAGGCCCTTAGGCAGAATGGCATTTTGAGTGAGCACTGCTTTGTTTTGGAAGTGTTAAAACTTCTAGTGAAATAAAAATGCCACTGGAATTGTTTTTTGACCGAAGAGGTGCAGCTTGAAAGGGACTAGTGGGTTAAAACTGCAGCAGAAAAGCCGTGGGCATTTGCAGCAATCAAGTAGAGAACGAGAAAAAAGCCCCACATTTTAAATCCAGAGAAAATAGTAGGCAAATATTATCCACGTAGCTTTTCCTTTCATCAACCAGCTAATAATACTAATGCTGGTACCCTAAATACACTTTTTCCAAGGATATTTTTTTAAAAAGGAATCGTGTTTAAAAATATGATCAAAATGAATGACTCATGAGGACATACCAGCAGGTCCCTATTTCAGGGTGTCAATTAAAGGGCCACTTCTGTGCTGCCTGGGTGGTTGACAACAAGCAGTTGAAATCACTACTGGCCTCCTCTGCTTCTTCCTCCATTAGCTTCCATTGTCTTTAACGTAAGCCTCAGTAATTCTTCCACCAATTCAAATAAATAATAATTATAGTTCAGTAATCCCTGTTATATCATAGTCTCATTAGTCTCTGTAGCTGACTGAAGCTTTTTAATCAGGAAGACAGAAAGGAATTAAATATAGGATAAACAACAACAAAAAAAATCCCGCATGAAACAGCTTTCCCTCCAACATCTCAAAAATGTTTCTCAGTGATCTATGGAAAAAAATTACTATTTAAAAATGTATTTATCTTATTTTTCCAAGTGATTGCCAATTCTTAACTTGTCGACATTTTTATTTTGCTCTCCTGAGCCTCGGAAGATGGACCATGTCTCGAAACATAGATAATGTTTTTATCTTTAAGCGATCTCCTAGGAAAGATGCTGCATGCATAAAACATCTGACATACAATAGACCAAACTAAGCTCCTGTATGAGTCTATTAAAGTCAATGGAGTTGCACTAACAATGAATTTGGCCCAATGAAGTGTTCTGGAGAATAATGCAAAGCCTATCAGATTATGTTCAAGAAAATAGAACGCCAGTGCTGCACAGTTGGACAATTTAATCCAATTTCCATTCCAGCTCAAAAGCTTCTTGGTTGCTCGTTTCTGTTCTGTGCAGGTTTTCATACAACAGTCATCACCACGATATCCAAGTACATGGCAATAATGCCTCAAATGATGTGCCCAGCATCTGGTACATGCTTGCTTTCTCCTCTTCTCAGATGTGCCAGTAAGCTCTGTTTGCAATGAATAATTATCAGGAAGAAAAGGTATTTGTCCATTAAGAGCATTAGAAGAGAGAGCAGCAGTTTTCACACAGAGAACCAATTACCTAAGTGGAAAGCGTGATTCTTTTTCCACAGTTCATAAATACAGCTATAGACCTAAAATCCTTAAAATTGCTTTCTGCAGATGTCTCAGAAGGAGCACTTTGCAACATGGATACATCCATAGCGTCCTCTTGTACACAGTAATGTTTCATAGCAAAATATTTTGCCAAGAATTTGAGTTCTCATGGTGGCAGAACTTGAAGTGGCTCACTGCTTGTGGACAGCACATGGCTGTGCCAGGGACAGGCAAGCGGAGAGCAGACTGGGAGGGGAGAGCTGCAGGGTTGGCCCCTGGATGCTCGATGCTACTGGAATAGGCAGCAGGAGTGTGAATGCTGCCATGAATAGGACAGAGCTGAGTGCATAAGCTGTTCACATGAGGAAATCAGAAATCAAGGAGAATGAGGCATTTGAGCAATCTCTCTTAAGAATGAATGTGCACTGCTCAAGACAAAAAAAGAAAAAAGAAAAAAAAAGCTTCAGAAGAAATTTAGAAAGGTGGAGAAGTGATCAGAGAGAGCAGAATAACCACACTGCAATAAGTGACTTAAAGCAATGTGTGTGCTCAAGCCACAGACTGAGTTCTTTTGACACATTTGCCAGATAAACCATGCAGTTGTTCGATATCTGCGTTTGGAGATTATGCTTCAAATGTGAAGATTCTGTTTCCAGTGTAGATGAATCCTAGCAGACACAGGAGTTTTTACTCCCTAATTTGAACTCAATTGAGTAGCATCTGTGCCGCAAAGCCAATTGCACAGGTTTTTCCATGGTCTTCATATGAAATGTTTCCTCATCTCAGCTTGAGAAGCAAGGTTTTGTTATCTCTACAGACAACCACTGCTCAAACTCATGCTTACCTGTAGCAGCTTGTGACGGGTGCGTACGTGAGCATGAGCCTCCGTCTTGGGCCGAGCCATAAGACCCACCAGTGGTTTCTCCAGCAGTCATTGCCTTGAGCAAGAGCGCTTCTGCCCATGTGCAGGGAGGCTCCAGCACGCACCACCAGGCTCTGCAGTGCTCACCTGCTCCTGGGAGCCCACCTTTGTTGCTGCAGAAGTGTCTGCTGGTTTGGGTTTATTTGCTGTGTGATTTGTTTCTGTAAGTTTTTTTTTTTAAAAAAAAAAAAAAACATAGCTCAAACAGAAATGAAGTTAGAGCTGGGAATCTGAAATACGAGATGAGGCTACCTCCATCCTGTGATGGATTAGTGCCTGGGAAAGGTTCAGACCACAACAGTGAATTCTCTTCCTGGAAGGTGCACAGAAGCTCACCTCACGGCATTTATAGCATCCACACGGAAATCCAGCAGTCAGTGCTTCCCAGCGACATATGCATGTACTTCAGGCAGACTGTGCTTTGTTTCAGTAGTACCTGTACTTTCGAGCCCTGTCTTTTGTCATTCAGCCAACAGCAGTTCCCAGAGATGCTTGTGCTAACAGCTACAGGTGTTGCACTGAAACAAGACCAGAATCTGCTGCTGGCGATGTCTGCCTGCTTCTCTTCACTCCCAAGGGAGCTGCAAACACATGAGGAAACGCAGCGCAAGCTGCCGCTCCTTATCACTCCTAGCTTGAGCAGTTTTGCCTTTTTATTGTCCTCTCATTCATGTTAGGGTGGAAAATACACTCTTGCTTGAAGAATTGTATTGATTATGTGTTTTAGACAGAAAGAGCCACTACTGCATCTTGCCATGTTTATATCCTGTAAGTCTGTTTCTGAAAGAATCGGAAAAAATCTAAAAAATAAATTGAATTCAGAAGTATTGAGGCAAGGGCAGGCACATATCAGAGAAAAATTAGAACCTGTTTTGAAAAAGCAAAGACACAAAAATAAAGAAATAGAGGCAGACTAAACTGGCTTTTATCTCCTGCACTCCATTCCCTGCTTTTTGATCTGTAGCCCTTTAGTGAGGTGAAAGAATGATTTCTCAGAAATATCCCTAACATTTAAGCACTGTAATAATCTGCAATCTGCAGGCTTTCAGGAGTAGGACAGTTTAGGTAGCTGCCTTTTGTTCAGCTCCCAATTCTCTATCATTTTCATTCCAGGTGCTTAAGGCAGAGATCTTCACCGAAATTTCAGTCACAGAGATCCATGGGTTGATTTCTGTCTGAGCTGAGTTAGACAACGCTAAGTGCTATAGGAGTGTCTATGGCTATCTTCAAAGATCTCCATAATGAGCAGCAGTACCTCAGTGATTTACACCCATTCCTGCTACCACCATCCACACTGACAAAGGGCTCCAAGATCACCTCCATCTCTTACCAAAAGCATCTTATTTTTGCATGTTCCATATAACATTGAACGATGAATTGTAAAAAGCAAATGAACTGTGGCCAGGTGGGTAGATCTGTCTTAGCATACATAATATTATGACAGCTTGCTTAAACATTTTGCTGCTTGAATGGTGAAGATCGCGTTGTGCTGCTGCAGAAACGCAGCAGAGAGCTCTAAGAGTGCACGGGGGAAGCCAGCACCTGCAGAAGGAGAAGATGCTTTGTGTTGCTGCTGTAGTTTTAAGGGGAAAAAAGGCGTGATCTAAGAAATCCCCAAAGACTCATTAAGAAGCATTCTATTTGGACACGAGTGCATTGTGCTAAATTTACTTGCTAATTTCTGTGTCAGCATCGACTAGTACTAAAGAAAAGCTTATGCAGCTTCAGGGTTTAGTAAAACAAAAATAAAAAATTCGTTTGAAGATTTAGATTACACCAAAATACTAGTTCAGGATTACGCATGACTATGATTAACAGTCCAATGTGACAAATACTGTCGGAAGGCAACATTTACGTTGTGTACAAACACCATTGCCAGCAAGGTTTTGATGTCATGGTTTTGTCCTACTCGCTGTTCAAATGGCTCAGAGATAGCCGGTGCCAGTGGAAACCTGGCCAGATTACCTGCCATGTCCCAGATCAGTAAGGGTCATAACCTGCTGCTTAAATTCACCTCTCCGTAACAATTTCCTGAACATTTAGTTAATAGGAAAGTAACCATGTAAAACGTACTTTCTCCAAAATGGATACAATAAAAGGAAGGCAACTCTTACTCACAGGCAGTCAGGTATTGTTTATGGAAATATGAAGATTCAGGTCTGATTCAGTGTCTACAGAATTGTGAATTTCCTGCCTTTTATGGGCCATTTCATTAATTGTGCTGAAAAAAGATGCCATCTCTGCCCAAGGAAGCTGTATTCCCCAGCACTGGTCCAGGGAGCATTTATCCGTTCTGGAGCCCTGCATTGACAGGGACCTGAGAGGTTTTGGCACCCCTATCTGCGTTCATGGTATGCTCGCTTTAGATTTTGCTCTGCATGCTACCCTGGAGCATTTCCCAAGAGAGTCCATTCTGTAGCATGTCTCAGGCATGGTGTTGCCTCTGCCTTTGTCTCTGCTCACTGAGGATGAGCTATCAGAACTGGTTTGCAAGTGCTGTAGTGGGGCTGATATCAGGAGCTGCTGGCACAGGGAGCTACTGAAGCTTTTGTCCTCCAGAGGAATTCTAAGGCAAAGCCTTGCAGGAAAAGCATTGGAAAAAAATTAATCATGAAAGTCTCCTAACAACCATACTTATATTTATTGAAAGGACTGTGTAAAGTTGAAAGAAAAAACGACATACCTGAAATATTTTCCATTTACCACTTGTTACATATGGGAGATAAAATGTTAACTCAAAAGGATTTTAAATATACTAACAACATTTCTTTGATGCACTGCTTTCTCCTTTTTTACTTTTTATTTTTGTATGTTTTGTGTTCTTTCTAGTATGTGATGGAGGAAATAGAGGAGTTAATCGTGACTTGCCTGCAGCCAATCTATCTGTGAAGGTTTTTTGCACAACGACACTGCCTCACTCTTTGGGATATCCGTCCTGGGGGCAGGGGAAAACAGTCTTCATCCATTGTAAAGACTGAGCTGTATCCCCCACTCAGAAATTCATTGATCCACAGGTCCAGAAGAGTTTCATTCACACCAGGAACTTAAAAGAAGCAAATACATTGCCATCTTTATGAATATATATTTTTTTCAAACTACCCAAATCTGACCTCAATGTGTTCTTAAATATTTGAGACACAGCATGGTTGCCTTAAATAACCTTTAACAAGTAATTTTCACTTTCTTGTTTTGACTGATTTTTTAATACAATGTAAAACACTTGACAGAAACAATCCTTCTCTGTCAGATAAAGGCACTAAAGTAAACATCCCTTGATTTGTTCTTGGCAGCAGTTGAAAAAAAAAACCACTTGTCAATAGAATTTTTTTTTTACTGCTGAAAAAATGGGTATTAAATAAATCTTTGGTGATTTTTCAGAAGCATGCAACTCCCACAGAGCATTTTTTCTAGTATATTTTTCCATTTATGCTTTTACCTTCCATTTGCATTTCTTCCATGTTTCATAAAGAACACTGAATTTTTAAACAATTCAGAGACAAAATCATGTGGGGAGCAGTATGTTCACATTCAATATGAATTTTGGGGAACTATAGGCCTGCCAGTCTGACCTTGATGTCAGGGAAGGTCACGGAGCAGAACATGCTGGGTGCTGTCACGCAGCACATACAGGACAACCAGGGGATCAGGCCCAGTCAGCATGGATTTGGGAAAGGCAGCTCCTGCTTGACCAATCTGATCTGCTTCTGTGACAACGTGACCTGCTTAGTAGATGAGGGAATAATAAGTGGATGTTGTTGACTTGGATTTTAGCAAAGCATTTGATGCTGTTTTCCACAGCCTTCTCCTGGAGGAATTGGCTGCTCATGGCTTGGGCAGATGTGCAGTTTGCTGGTTTAATAAAGTGGCTGGATAGCCAGGCCCAAAGGGTTGTTGTGAGTGGAATGAAATCAGCTTGGCTGCTGGTCACAAGTGGTATTCCCCAGGGCTCTGTCTTGGGGCCAGTTCTCTTTAATATCTTTATTAATGATCTGGTCAAGGGAACCAAGTGCACCCTCATTAATGATGTGGAGCTGTTGGAGAGGGTCCAGAGGAGGGCCACGAAGATGATCAGAGGGCTGGAGCACCTCCCCTACGAGGACAGGCTGAGAGAGTTAGGACTCTTCAGCCTGGAGAAGAGAAGGCTGCGGGGGGACCTGATAGCAGCCTTCCAGTAGCCTACAGGAAAGCTGGGGAGGGGCTTTTTACAAGGACAGGTAATGACAGGACAAGAGGTAACGGTTATAAACTGAAAGAGGGTAGATTTAGACTAGATATGAGGAGGAAATTCTTCACTGTGAGAGTGGTGAGACACTGGAACAGGTTGCCCAGAGAAGTTGTGGATGCCCCCTCCCTGGAATTATTCAAGGCCAGGCTGGACGGGGCTTTTAGCAACCTGGTCTAGTGGGAGGTGTTCTTGCCCATGGCAGGGAGGTTGGAGCAAGATGACCTCTAAGGTCCCTTCCAACCTGAACCATTCTATGATTTTATGATTAAGTTTGCAGATGGCACCAAGTTGGGTGGCAGAGTCGGTCTGCCTGAGGATAGGAAGCTCTGCAGAGGGATCTGGATAAGCTGGATCAATGGGCCACATCCAGCTGTATGGCATTCAACAAAGCTAACTGCTGGGGCCTGTACCTGGGTCATAGCAGCCCCGTGCAGTGGTGTAGGCTGTGGGAAAAGTGGCTGACAGCTCTATGGTGGAAAAGAATCTGGGGCCGTCAATTGAGAGCTGGCTGAACATGAGCCAGCAGTGTGCCCAAGTGGCCAAGGCGGCCAAGGGCGTCCTGACTTTTATCAGAAACAGTCAGCCAGCAGGACCAGGGAGGTGATGGTTCCTCCATACTGGGCACTGAGGCCACACCTTGAGTGCTGCGTTCAACTTTGGGCCTCTCACTATAAGAAAGACACTGAGGTGCTCGATCATGTTCAAGAAAGAGCAATGAAGGTGGAGAAGGGTCTAGACCTGTCGTCTTATGAGGAGCAACTGAGGGAACTGGGGTTGTTCAGCCTTGAGAAAAGGAGGCTGAGAGGAGATCTCCTCTCCCTCAATGACTGCCTCAAAGGAGCTTGTAGCGAAGCAAGCAACAGAGCAGGTCTAAGCTGCATTGGCCTGAATGTAGGTCCAAGCTTCTCTGATTTTCCTCTTTGGAGGTTCCAGTGATGCTGGCTGAGCACTCTAGAAACTTAACCAAGCTGCTGCTCCTCTCAAAACATTTTTATGGTGGTTTTATCAATACAGTTTGGCAAATAAATAAAGGACTTCTGAGCAAAGATCTTGTCCTTGGTTCACGCTCAAACTAATTTATGTAATGCATTTGATTTCCTAAATCTATGCATCAGGCTGTGTTAGAAAACAAAACAAAACAAAACAACAAAAAACAAAACAATAACAACAAAAAATCCACCAGAGGCTATCTGAATTTCTGAGGTGCTAAAAATGGAGCTGAAAAGAAATCTCATGTTTCAATTCCCCATGGAGAAAATGAACACCTGAATTTTAATGTTAGGCTCTCTTTCTGTGCTAGAAAGAGAAGAAGACAGTATACTTACACATTCTTCCAAGGACGGATTGCTCTCAGCTAAGAGCTGACCTAGCCCACAGCTCGGGGTTCAGATATCTGCAAGCTGACATGCCCATGGGATCTGGAACTCAGGACTGTAGCACCACTCAGTTTAATGAGGAAAAAGGAAGAAAAGCACAGCAGGTTTTGCGGTTTAAAAAACAAGGTAGTCCCTGCATGAGTGTTATATCTAGCCATCACTGCACGAAGTCTCATCCATTCAAAATGTAAATTACACCAGGGGCCGCATTCTGGCTTATAGGAATAAATCTCCCCACTGTACTCGCTACTGAAAGACTGCCTATCGCAACTGCATGATGCTCACCTTTAATCTATTTTTTATACTGATCCAGGGAATAACAGGAATGAAATCTGAAAGATGTCCAAAGCTAGGCATTAAGAAAGATGTTTGTCAAGACAAATCTTTACCGAAAAATTAAATTTTTATTGAGTGAAACAATTGCTTTTACATTAGTGCTTCATTATTTCAGACAGCAAGTTATACTTTTGCCGTTTACTCCCAAGTTAAAGTTTCTGTGATTACATTGTATTTCACTGTCTCACTCCTGAAAATGAACAAAAAGAAATCCCCACATATTGATTTCTTCACAAAACTAAAAAGCACAAGTACAGACAGCAAACTTACCGCAGTCAAACTCTGCCCACAAAACTCGTGTTATGCATTACATTTGGTAAACTTCAAGCTGATCTGTAATTTAAAACAGGGGATTTTAGGAGCCAAAGTAAACATTAAAGCAAAATACATTTAGGCCTTGAGTTTTCTCACTTTTCAGGAGTTGGATCACAAGTCACACACCGCAGTGTGTTGGTATTTCACTGGAGGCTGCACGTGTAGTTTTCACATTCTGCCTACCTGCGCTTGCCCATGATTTCCACGCTCTCTTGTCAAGCTACGTCCAGTTATTTGCCTTCTCTACCCAAGCACTATCATATGACTAAACATCTTTAAAAATAAAAAGAAAGAAAAAAGAAAAAAGCTTTTTTCCCCTCATTTTCAGAACTTACTTGCAAAGTTTTCTCAACTACCAGATTTCTACAGTTTCACCAACCTGGTTTTATTTAGCTGGTGGTGCTTCATTACCAAAACAAAACAAGCAAACAAAAATGAGAGATGTGCAGCTGACACAGGCAGCTTATGAAATTCCTGAGATTTGGCCTCAGAATTTTATTCTTCGCTGCTCAGAGAAAACAAGCCCTATCTAGTTTTCATGGAAAAAGAATGTGTTTTTTTTGTTGTTGTTTGTTTTTTAATATTCACTCATTTATTCTAAGTGAGAGCAGGAATGGAGATGGAACATCAGCATAACAAGCATCGATGTTAGGAAGCTCTCTGGAGGTTGCAGGGGTGGTTAGATCTTCCTGAGGGCCTGGCACACCCAGCGGCCCAGCCAGCCTCTCACAGCCCCGGCAGCTGAAAGCAAAGATCCTCCAACTTTTGCCCTAACTGGCAATATGAAGGGCAACTGCAAAGGGCTTACTCTCTAAACAGCATTTTCTTTATTTTTTCCATCTGTCAACATCTCTGAACAAAGGAGAGCAAATAACAGGCCACAAGCTTCGAGGAAATAAAAGATTAGGATATTTTTTTAAAAATCACTCTTGCAATGAGATGTTTTGGACAGAAGCTTGGGATGGCAGCATGTGGCTGAGGTAGGTGCACTGCTGTAGTAGAGAGAGAAGGCACCTCCCGGCGCTCGCCCATCGGTGGCTGCTCAGCCCAGCAGTGTCAAGCCACGCAGTTAACAGAGCTGAATCTGAGCAGTCTATGTCAAGGTGAGATGAAATATTATCCTGGAGCCTGCCACCTCCTGCACCCGTCGGTGCAAAGAGGCTAATTAGAATGCAGTACAGGCATCTCACATGGTTACTTGAGTTGTTAACAAATGTCACTAATTGCCTTCAGAACCCGCCTCCGAGGGCTTCTCCCCACCTCGAAGCAAAGAAGGAAGTAGCAGTAGAAAAGGTTCAGGCAAGTGCAATGGCTGGTGTCAAGTATGGATGGACTTCTGTAGAAGGAGAGGTCAAACTGGATAGCATTTCCAGTTTGGACAAGAAGCAGCCAAGGAGAAGCAGGAGGGATAAAATTGTAACATTGATGTTTATAGAGACCAACTATCAGAGAGAACGAACAACGTGCAATCACACCTTGGAACTGCTTTTCCTAACAAGAAAAGTCGAGGACACGTAAGACGTATCTCAGGAACATTTAAGACAAAGTAGACCTTTTCCAGAAAGTGTGCAATTAAATTATGGAACTCACTGCTGTACGATTTTATGGATGCCAAAACAGAAACCCAAAGGCCAGAATCAAACCCACAGGCACAGATACAAACTCCATCTCAAGAGGTCTCCAAACTGCAGGCTGCCATAGATGATGTTTGTTGGAAGCTCACTGTCCATGTGGGCTGCTCATTTATTTTTTTTTGTCTGCATCCACCACCGGCCACTGCCAGAGACCTGTCTTGAACCAGCAGCCCATTCACCCGACCCAGGATCAGCACGGTTTACAAAGCATGGCACCACCTTTTTCACATCTGCCCACCTAGGGTTTCCTTAGTCACACTGCTCCTCTTTATCATTTCAGATAGGCTGAGGATTATCTCGGATGTTGTAATTAAATTGGCAATGCAATGTTTCTGTTGTCAAGATATGAGTCACATTTTCATGCACAGATCTGATTCCAGAGACACAGTTGCAAAAGCATCTTTTCAAACTGTTCTCCTTAACACTGAATTCAATTTTTCATCTGAGCTAAGCTGTCAGCAAAAACTGCTCTGCAGTGAGTGGCAATCAATGCAGTCTTGTCTCTCAACAAGATAAGAGTTTTGACATAGCGTGGTTCTCACACAGAGGTTTCCTTTTGAAAAGGACTTTTAAACGCTTTTTAAAAGCAAATTTTTTTTATTAAAATCATCCACTTTCGGAAAGAAAAGCTCTATCTAAAGAAGAAGGCTGCTTGCCTCAGCACCACTTGAAATGTCAGAAATATTGCCACGGGTGCCCTTGGGAAGACGCATTTCTTCAGTTTCACTTGACATCTTTCACTCCCTGCTGCAGAAAGAAGCGTCAGCCTGGACTTGCCAGGAAATATGTCCACTGACACACGGCGTAAAGTCCCAGCGAAGCACTGGCTGTTCAGCAACTGGTTGCTTATCTCTTACATTACTCGAACAACAAGGATTATGAATTATTCAGCTATGGCATGAAAGAGACAAACATGATACATTTCACAGATTTCATAAGTTGAAACAGTGGGCACAGAATAAAGGAATTGCATTATGCAGAAGGCAAAAAAAAAAAAAAAAAATGGCCTCAGTACAAAAAAAAACATTTCCTAACAAAGATGTCTATTAAATGGCTGAAAAGTCTCTCAAGGGAAGGGGTGGAGGCCTCATCACTTGAGATATTTAAAACCAGACCAGACAAAGCATTAATCTCTGTAGGGACAGAAAAAAAGGATAAAATGACTTCTTAGGCTTTTTTTTTCCCAACCATCTCTGATTTTTACAATTTCATGTATTTTTTTTAAATGCAAACGACATTCATGTAACACAAGCAGGAGGCAGAAATACAATAAAATCATTTTAGCTGTAGCATTGCCAAACACAATGAAACTTGATTTAAAATGAAATTTATGCTACCAATTCAAACTGCAAGATGACTTCTCTTTAAGGTCTAGCACTGAAAGCTTCATTGCTGCCACACACGTCTCTAGAAAGATGATTTAGCAGTACCACGTTTGGGATCTATTCTCTGTGCCAGAACTCTCCAAACCGTGAGGCTCCAACTTTTGACAAGGCGAGCTGATGCAAAAGGCAGAATGGTGTTGTACAGAAAATCATTGGAACAGAGGTTTTGTGCCAAAGGTCTGATAGACTTACAAACTCCCTGAGGACTCTCCAGCACTCAGTGTTTACTGATGTCGCTCAAAGGGTAATATCTGATCTGCCAGCATGAAACAAAAAGTTGACTCTCAGAGCAGTCTCTTTCCATCACTTTGAATGTCTTAAAATGATTTCATAATTCTCAGTTCTTCTTCTTCCCCATTTTTTTCTGCTTGAAGGCACTGCTCCACTTAAATAAACTGCACTGTTTTGCTTTTGTACAAAATACGAAGAAATCCTGCAACAAAATCTGAGAAAACTTAGGGTCGTAAGAATGAGCCTGTTTGAGAGTGGAATGCTGTGGATCTTCCATACAGGAAGATGAAACGATGACTTGCACCTGCTGTACCAGAAAGCGAGACCTGCAGCTGGAGCGAGCAGCCACGGAGGTAGCGCAGGGCAGGGTGTCAGGTCACGGCATCCCTCAGGCCTGGGGCAGCCCCTCACTGGTTTTGGACCAGCAGGGACAAGGCAGCACACAGCCATGTGTTTGGCCTGCTTTGACCCCAAAACTGTTGTAGGATTTCACCTATTTCATTGTGTTTTATATTAGCATATACAGTTTTGCAGGCATAGAGCCAATGTAGCAGGACAAAGCCCCCAGGGCAGTGAAAGCAAAAACTTCAGCCCTTGTTTTGGTCAATCCCATTTACAAGACCAAAGCTTTGAAGAGTTTTTAAAGTCCTAGAGGGGCTGTGTCCAAATCTAAAGATCTTTCATAACTGTAAAGGCCAATAACGTGACATTTAGAAAGTGAAAATACTCAACTGCAGTAGCAGCACCACATGACTTTTAATTACCACACTGAGAAGTTAGAAGGGTCAGTATGAAAAACTTTACCGGCAGCTCTACCCCCAACTCCTTATTTAAAACACAGCCTCTTTGCTCCAGGAACCCTCCCTGCTTTGCACAGCTCTGCAACCACAGCCCCAAGGCCCCAAATCCTGATGTGGGTAGATGTTCTTTGGGCTCGGGCCATGCTGGCAGGAATCTTCATCCCGTACAGGTTCGTGTTCAGAGGCAGGTCCACCTCAGTATCTTTCTCATGCTGTGCCACTGCCACCGCATCACTCAGCCCTCAGGGACAGCCCTATATTGTACTGCAAACCAGCAGCTGGTGAGGATGCTGTCTGAATTCACAGGATAAGCAGGAATTAAAAACCAAAAATATCTCATTTGGGGTAAAGTAATCCTGTGGTAATCAATTTATAACACTTTGTGCCTAGGTGAATCACATGTCTGGGCAAAGCAGGAACAAAATCCTACTCAGAATTCTCTTGGCATGAATCATTTTATGACCATGGTCATTTTATGACAAGAGAGGAAAAAAAGTTGCAGAAAGGTAAGAAAATACTGGCGGGAAGATGTGCAGGGTTTGATTCTCGCCCTGTTTACACAGACATCAGCAGAGTTACTCCGCTGCAGAGGATGCGAGAGTCATGAGTTTTCAGTTCTAAGTCTTAAGGGTGGTGAAGAACAAAAATAATTGAAGAGTAACATCCAAAGTTCTTCTAGTCTCTATCACACAGCAAATATCTTCTCCCATCTTTTCTACAAATAATTGAGACTTAGGCCTCCTGGCAATTCTCGGTGGCCATGTTATAAGACATAGGAATGTTATGAGAACAAAGCTGCAATGACACGCTCTGCCTGAGCAGCAGAACAGCTATGCAATCGATACGTTTCTCCGCACTCACACTTCTGAGTGGATTAGTATTGCAGCAGATCTAAAATAACAGCGTGAATTTAACTGCGTGGCAGTCTTAAAAATAGTGAAGTATAATAACGAGTGTATCTGTTTGTGCTGTGCTACGTAACTGGGACCACTGCAATCCTGCCAAGATGAGGCTCTGTTTTAAAACAGAGTACAAAACATCTGACGCTGGAGCTAAAATTGCCACCATCAACTGGGGGGAAAAAAAAAAAAAAGAAGGAAAAGACAACAGGTAGCACTGCAGCCATGTTGTGCAGAGGTAATACAGATACATGACACATTTGCAAAACCTACTTCCTGTGTTAGCCAGCCCTTTATTAGAGATAGGATATTCAGACAAATTGAACAAACCCTAGAACACATAAATCCCTAACACTACAAATACAACTTCTCTCAAAGTCATGAAGTACGATTAAATCACATAGATTTCTACCTTTGTTGCTTCTTCTGACGTGATTGTTGTTGGAGATTGAAAATTTATGAATCCATAGATGAGTCAAACCTTGCAGCATACCGGGATTGGAGATGACAGCTCTTCTAACTATATATGCTTTACCACACACATTAAAACAATTACTTTGGAATAGACATTTCTAGGAATTCTGAAAATATTTTAGTTCTAATTGTTATCAAGTGATTACAGAAAAGTTTGAAACATTTCCTCTAACCATTCAATACATAGCTCTGTAACTCCACACACTTCGAAAACTATGATTTTGCTATAGGATTTCTTCTTACATATGTGTCTATATATACATACACACATATATATGCACTATTATAAACTTGAGTGTCAAGAAAAGCAGGACCTTCACATTTCCACATTTTTTCTATGATTTCAATAGGAATGAAACCCTAGGTATCATTTGTACCAGCTACAAACATTGGACCAACTTCGCTTCAGATCCTCTTGATAGACACAACCACTTACGCCCTCCTCTTCCCATCAACATTTTTCATTCTTACCAAAGTCAGTTTGCTCTAAGAACATATTATTAGGCCGTGTATTCAGCCTTCCTGTAGGCATCCCATCTGCCCCTTACACTGCCTCGAGGTTACTAAATTTTGTGCCTGAACCAAAATCTGTGCTTGCACTGATCACCTGCTTCTTCTCAGTTTTTACCCTGCTGTGCTCAGGAAAACAAGGTTGCAGCTGTGGTGTTGACCAGACCTAGTTATACACTCAAATGTTAAACATTTCCTCTTCTTGTGCTCTTCCAGTAGTTGAAAAATAGCCTAAACCATGCAACATACAAGCAAACTTTGTAGGGCCTGATTTACGGAATAGTAAATCACCAGTAATTCCTCTGAATTCAATGTTGTCAAGTTGTGCTAACTGGCACACCTAGGGTGTCATCGACTCACAATGATGACAGAGGGAGCTCAGGGTATTAAATATTTTGAAGGGCTATGCGCTGAACAGAATCATAGAATGGTTCAGGTTGGAAGGGACCTTAGAGATCATCTTGTTCCAACCCTCCTGCCATGGGCAAGGACACCTCCCGCTAGACCAGGTTGCCCAAAGCCCCACCCAGCCTGGCCTTCAACACTTCCAGGGAGGGGGCATCCACAACTTCTCTGGGCAACCTGTTCCAGTGTCTCACCACCCTCACAGTGAAGAATTTCTTCCTTACATCTAATCTACCTCTATACTTTCAGTCTATAGCCGTTACGCCTTGTCCTATCATTACCTGCCCTTGTAAAAAGTCCCTCCCTAGCTTTCCTGTAGGCCCCTTCAGGTACTGGAAGAATCCTTCCCAAAGTCATAGGACCTCCTCACAGTGCTCATTCTGTGAGCTNCCTCACAGGCCTCATTTTTTGAGCTGAGAGGAAAAAAAAAAAAAAAAAAAAAGGAAAAAAAACAACCCTCAAACCAGAAAAACACCACATTAATAATTACAGATTTTTTCTGAAATGTGTGTTAGTCATTGAAGGTCCATTTCCTAATGATCAAGAAAAAGATCTATCGTGACAGCTGAAGCCACATAAGGGAAATTTTCCAGGGTAGCTACCTAAATGTAGATGTGCAAGAAATTGATCAAGCCATTTGTTAAGAAGACTGAAAAGTTGGAAATGTGGTGTAGTGGTGGAAATGCTGGGGGTGAGGGTAAGCATTATGGAACACAGCTGGAGAAGCCTGCAGATCTCTGAACCCTCCAAGGAAGCCTAAGATGTACACACACTTACTTAAGTGCACCTAGAAGAGAACAAACGTGTGGCTGGGTCCCTGGAAGTATAGCAGGAGATGAAGCGGCAACTATGGGACAAGCCAAGTGGGCTTCTGCTTGGGAAAGTGTTTTGGAGACATGCTCTCAGCATGGGGGAAAAAGGTTCCTCATGTCACAGAACATCAAAAATCTGCGAACATCGGGAATCCCACAAATATTTTTGCTATAACAAGAACTGGAAAAAGTAAATATTAACTTGTCTTATTCTTCTTATTAACTAAGGAAGTGATTTCATTTGCTACCAGAAATAACAGATATTCCAGAGCATGAGATTCTCTGCATTAAGAGATGCTGCACTTTGAACTGGAAGGTGCCTGTTTACACTAATTTCTTCTAGGGCAGACCCTGCAGCCTCAACTTGCACGATCAAGCCAACAAAGAGCTACTTACTTGAGTAGTGGTAACAGAAGCAAGCACCAAGTTTGGCAATTGTCCATCATTCCTTTCTAGAAGCCAGCCCTTTAAAATCAGAATGTAAATTTTATGTAATTACTTAGCAAAAAAAAAAAAAGGAAAAGACAATAAATAATTCTTAAAAAGGACGATAAAACATGGGTCACTGCTTCCATTCAGTGCGATAGACAACAATAAAAATAAATATGAATACAAAGACAGGCTAAGTCAACTATGCTACACATGTGGCAATGAATCTTATTTCACTGCATTTGTTATCAAGAAGACATGCAGTCCAGAAATTCATGGCAAACACACTGGCAAAAGCCATAAACCATGAGAATAACAAGGCTCGAAGGAACAAGGCTTACAAAGACAACCCCAAGGGTAACTTTCTTAGATACCAGTAAGTAAATCCCTAAAGGCAAGGAACTAAAGTACAGCAACCCTAGCAACCAAACTAGCACCCGAATTGAGGTCTGGAAGAGCAAAGATGTGCAGTTCCACACTGTCCAGTTGTGGGACACAGTTGCAACAGAGTCAAAACTAGTAGGCCTGTAAAATTCCACCACGGGCGTTGAGTTCAGAGTCTGGGGACTTTCTCTTTGTACTTCCATGATTGTTATAACCAGGCAATTTGAAGAGGTGTGAGAAGGGCTAACCAGAGACGCCAGCCTTTTGGGAGTCAGCAGCAGTTCTGTCGGGTTGTCTGGTAGGCACTTCTTTACCTTTCCCCCACAGGCTAAATTCAGAAGGATGTTATTGTCGTCAGGAAGACTACTAACCTCATCATCTGGCAGGCACGTTTCAAACCTGCAAAACGGGCACACTATGACTCCTTGAGGAGAATCACCAAAGTCTATGATCTTGCAAAGGCATTTGGCACATACTCTGTGACAACACTCTAGCACTTTTGGTTTTCTCTGTCGCAGGTTGTAGCGATTGTAACAGATCTTGCACTCCAGCTCATCTGAGCTCTGGGCCTCCACTGACTCCTCTGGTAGCGGACTGGTCATTTCTTCCAATGGTTTGTAGACTTGTGAAAAGAGGAGTTAAGGGAGAAAGATGTCACTCAGGTTTATTTTAGAACTTCAGCTTGATGATTGTATCAGCCATCTCAAACAGCAACAGAGAAGATGAAATTGTCAAAAAGCATCAGTAGAAGTCATCCATTTTCAGCTTCTGTTAGGGATTCTGTACTGCATGTCCTCTGAGCCAGGTGTCCATCTGAAAAAGACAACATGGAATTTTTGTGAAAGCCAAAAAAGGGGGAAAAGCTGTAGCAGGTGGAACAAGGAAATTCTACTTTTTACAAGCTTATCTTCCTTTGCTAAATATACCTCCATGGTATTTTTTTTTCTCCCTATGGCCTATCAGACCGATACAGAAGTCATCCTTACAAAACTTCTTTGTCAGTAACTGTGAGTCCCTCAGCCAATTCTCAGCAGAAGATGCAAGCTAATTACTGACCTTTGAGACCTTGTTTAAACCCTGGTTTCCTAAGGAACTGAGACCTAGCCCGTGGTGCTTTTTGTCTTTCTCAGTTACTTCTGAACCAGTTGTCCAATTTCAAGCAAATAGGCAGAGGTGCAGCAGTAGTGAAGATAATTAAGTTTCTAAAAAAGTAGTGAACACTGGCATTTAGGTAGAGGAGGGGGAGAGAGATTTACAATAACTATCACTCCTGCTGGAGGGCAACAGTCAATCAGCACACAGCCAGCATCTGCTCTGAACAGGCCACGTGCTGCCTGATGTTTGAGCAGGAGGAAGCTGGTGGTACTCCAAGGCAATGAAGGGTTTTAGAGGGAGGAGGGGACACAGAAGAGGACTGGGGTTACTGAAAAAAGGCATGTGGGGACATACATCAAATTTTGAAAATATCAGGATTTATTGATTTTGCCTCATTTTTTTATTTCTTCACATAGCTCAACACAGAGCTGATCAGAGACTGCCAAAACGCAGATTCTTCAGCTTGCAACAAATGCCTCCCTTAATGCATGCATGAAATAGTGAAGGCTAACATGTCTCTTAAGAGCATTTTCCAGATGTACTGGCTTTCAACAGTTTTATGGCTATGACAGCTGTTTCACACCTGCTAAGGAGCAGCCTGTGGCACTGTTGTACTCCCATCCTGTGCAGTGTTTTTGTCACCAGACCCATCAGCCTCCAGTAACAAATGTTTTGTCATATTATGTAACAATACATTTTCATGACTTCAGGAAATAATCCACGTATTAAAAACAAAACATTAACCAGGACTATGGAGAGTAGTAATTACCAGTATTTACAAACAGGCTCTATCTGACAGACAATATAAACTTCTCCCAAATTCAGGCAGACGCTCCCTCACAAAGATGAGTGTGACATTGCAATTTTGCAGGCTTTCTTTCAGACTCTCTCCTGCACTGCCAAAGTACCATTTGTAGCACGGAACTTGCCCTTGTAATGATGTCGGTCAGCACTTGGGCCCAGCTGCCTCCTGCATTATCAACAAATTGCAGGCACATGGAACATGATGAAAGCGGCTCAGTTTCAATAAACTTGTTTCATGACTTTTAGTTTTAGTAAATGTCTGGTTCCTTTCATTATAAATTGTGTCTTCTTTAGGAAATTTTTACTCACTCCTGGCATCCAGATCTTTGTCCTTTTTTTTGAGAACAAGGCAGAAAGCTCTCTCTTTTGAGCTACATGCTCCCTCTGTCAATGTCAACCATCGCGTACATTAAAGTCTCTTTCATGGACCTTTTATTCCTACTGTGCTTGAAGTATTTTCCATTCTCTCTCACACTGCCCTGCACAATACAGGGACAGTTACTAGTAGCTTTATTTTAAAGACCTCACACCTATGGGCTTTTAAAACAAACATGTTTTGAACACTTCAGACAATGCAGTAATGAAGAAAGAGGACAATATAGTGAAGAAAAAATATATTTCTGTAAAAATTTATAACAGACATGGACTCCATCCCATTCAATTCTTTTTTCCTGCTGCTTTCAATTTATTTCTTTAGTGATTTAACTTTTCATCTCTGCCTTGCTGTTGTTTTTATTCTTTGCAATGTGGCTACACTTGTGGTGTGCTCCATTATGTTAGGCAATGCAAACACAAGAAAGATGATCCACAATTTTCAGTGTAAGAGCTAAACATCTTATAAAAGACAAAAAGTATGTTCCTATAAGCTATTCTTTATCCCTCGTCACAGTCTGTGCTTCCTTACTGAATCCTACTACTCTTTTTATTTCATTCCAAATATCATCTTCTAGATTACTCTTAGGCATATATAAATGTCACCAGATACTAACTTACCAAAGGATGAAAAGAACACAAAAGAGGCCTAAGAAAGTGAAATGCCAACCCACACGAAGGCAAAATACCCTCTAAAAGTCAAGAAAAAAAGCCAACAAACAAAGCTAGTTTTGAACATTTTGAGTGTCATTAGTTTTCTGTAACTGAGGTGAATTATGTTTACTAACACAGGCTCATAAAAACATTTAGGTTGGAAAAGACCATTAAGATCATCAAGTCCAACTATCACCTACAACTACTAAGGCCCATCACTAAACCATGTCCCTAAGTGCCACATCCATGTGTCTCTTAAAACACCTCCAAGAAAGGGGACTCCACCACTTCCCTGGGCAGCCTGTTCCAATATCTGACCACCCTCTCCATGAAGAAATTCTTCCTAATATCAGCCTAAACCTCCCTTGGTGTGACCTGAGGCCATCACTTTATGTCCTGTCACTTGTCACCTGAAAAGAAATCGACACTCGCCTTGCTAAAACTTCCTTTCAGGTAGCTGTTGAGGGCGATGAGGTCTCCCTGAAGGCTGAACAACTCCAGTTCCCTCAGTTGCTTCTCTTATGTCTTGGCTTCTAGTCCTTTCACCAGCTTCATTGATCTTTTCTGAATGTGATTCAGCAACCCCACGTCCTTCTTGCAGTGAGCGGCCGAAAACTGAACACAGTATTCCAGGTGCAATCTCACCAGTGCTGGGGTGCAATCACTTCCCTGGTCCAGCTGGCCATGCTATTTCTGACGCAGGCCAGGATGCCCTTGGCTTCCTCTGCCATGCTGCTGGCTCCTGATCACTCAGCTGTTGATCATCATCCCAAGGTCCTTTTCTGCTCAGCAACTATCCAGCCACTTTTCTCCAAGCCTATACGACTGCATAGGGCTATTATAACCCAAGTGCAGGCCCCAGCAGTTAGCTTTGT